>JACJUY010005101.1:12046-22852 GCA_014220935.1 Platorchestia sp. MABIK
AGAAAGTTCTGCCGTATTGGGCAGTATTTCGCTAGCTGCGGTATTTAAATAAAGTAACTTCTATAATTGAAAATACATGTGAATAGTAAGAGTACAGTTTACGAGAAATAAGTAACAAATTATAGATTTCGGCAAAGTAATATTAAATGTATACGTATATTTGGGGCATAGGTTTTATCAACGACTGTGATCGCAGTGTGTCACCAAGGAAATAAGTTTCCCTTGTTTGTTGACGGATCGTCTAAAGCAACAAAAAACAGGTGGCCTGGAGATCAGGAATGAAAACACCCTTAAGTTGTTTTAAAATAAGTGTTAAAAGCGCTAATGGCTTAAAACTGTTTTTAAGTCATAAAAAATTTGAATGGAAGTTAGTTTGAGGCTCATTACCCACAACAAAAATCATCGAGTATGAACACAAACACAGGAAACCTACGCACAGGTGTGCTCCCTCATAAGTCTCTCTACGCAGAGAAAATAAGTCAAGTTGAAATTTCAAAGATGAAATTTTAAGAAGAAATTAGTAGGTGCTGAATAAACAAGAGGCAGTAAACAGAAAAAAGTCCTTGTTTAAGGCATAGGCACCATTTAAACAAAAAAGGGTTCCCTAACCATCAGCTCAGGCCCGTACGTTCTCCCTTGCCAACCTTTCTGCCTAAGATGCATCATTATTTTAATCCATCGATTTTAATTTCCACAAATTCCAAATATCGTAAGTCCCTGAGCTCGTATTTTAATGTAAGTGAGCACTGAAACGTGTGTTTTCAACAATGCATCGTTACTGAAATTGTGATTCCTTTCATTAAATGTAGTTACGTATATAATCAAATCTAGATTAAGTAACATTAGGAAACATTGCCCTCGGTCATTTGATTTCAACTAGTGACATGCGTATAACGATAATCATGTGTGCGTAGCCTATAAGAACCCTTATTTTAAGACATTTCTAAAACCAAAGATGAGTTTTTGTCTCTACTTAAGAAATAATGTATTTTTAATTTCTTTGTAGTGTCATAAGTTTAATGCATGTATCTTCCTGAAGGGTCAAGCTGAGAAAATACGAAGAAAATGAGAGAAAGACACAGAAAGGTTTGATGCGAGATTCACGAATGGATGTACTATGATCTTGCGATTTACTGTTGTGGCATGGATGGACATATGGATGGATTGGTTCAAATGAACAAATGAAAACACGCACTTAAAGCTTACATATATGTCATTTTTTCAACGTCGAAACGTTAATAGCTGATTCCACAAGTAAAGATAAACTGCGAAGAGTTTATTTGGGGAAATAAAATTAACGCAACAAATTTAAAGTTTCAGGAGAATATCGTATCAAACATGTCCATCGTTAAGTGAGGGCTTGGGCAACCATTTCCTGGTATTCTCTCTGACCCATTTAAAACTTGCGTTGACGCATTACTGCGAAGGAATACGTTATCATCTAATGGGGTAGGCTTTTCTCCGTAGCGACTAATGCCCTGTTTGAATGACTGAGCCCGTAGTGAACCTATTTAATTGGCCGTGGTCTCGTGAACCAGCCCTAGGACTGTCACAACTCCCATGGTCTCTACAGTCGCCATGCCTGAATATATCCTTAAGCCAATGTGGTCATTGATGAAGAAAATTTGGAGCAATTGCTTCAGAGAAAGAATGTTACATCTCTTAGACAATCTTACGCGGCCTGTGAGCTCCTATTATAAGTATATTTCATGCCGTTCTGAGAGGCGAAGGTATTCACACCATCACTTCAGGCAATTGCAGTTTGTCAGGTAATATTATATTTTTCTCAAACCACCCTTCAAAATTTTCCACATGAGCTTATTTACGCTGCAAAACACAAGATCCAAAATATATTTTCACTCAACATCTTCAAAACTCTTCCAAAGTATAAACAACGTGAATCAAATCGTTCCAAGGCAATACAAAAATAATCGTATAAAGGCATACATACCTCACGGAGAACTCTTGATGGAATGAGAGAGGTGAAAGTTCCAGGTGGCGGAGACGCTGAGGCATCTTGAAATTTCTTCCGCAGCTGGACTGCAGTGCTCCACGATGAGAAGTAGTTCTCTCGCGTCTGCGTGGTCTTCTAAAAGAAAGTCAATCAATAAATCAAATGAGAAAGGACTAAGACATATTCAGTGACGGTTGTTCAATGACCAACCTCCTTCTCAGAACCAACCGCTACATCTAATGAGCATTATGCTGCTCATCAAATGTTCATCATGTCTGAATATATTTAATTTGTTTCATCCTGACTTTCAATGCATCGGCCAAGAAAAAACATTTTAGAGGAGTTTCGAACATTCCCCTGTATCGCAGCGTTTGGCGTAATATTTTCTCTGTATCGAACATTCAATATTCAGTTAAACATGGAAGTAAATAATAATTCGATAGTTAGATGGGCCTGAAAATAACCATAATTGGAGGGCAAATATGCAGAGTGGCCTAACCCACAAATCAGGGGTCAAAACTGGCAAAGTGGGCTAAGCGATCATTTCACCACCAAGCGGCGTAGATGTCTTTCAGGCAGAGTGGCCTAACCAGCAGCGCGTATATATTGTCCTGCTGCGCCGCGCCATGCGTACTGGGGCAGAGTGGCCTAAACAGCAGATTAATGCTTTCTCTATTATGTTTCTTGAGTATTTTAATGATGGTCTTTGATTCAACGCAAATAGTTTTTATAAATAGAAATACAAAATTACACACGTACTAAAAGATGGCTGAATCAACACTCTTTCTTCTATGAAGTTTTCCAAAAAATTCAGGTTTTTGAGATAATAGCTGTTTATTGTTTTAACGGATTAATTAAATTTAATGGCACAATTACTAGCGATATTTGTATTGAATTTACTTTTCAAAATTGTTCGAAATGAGTTGCATAAATGCACTTTTTTCATCTTGGTCTTAGCGACTACCGGATATTAGGAAACACGTCGGGCATTTCAGAAATCTCACCAGAAGAGCAATCTTGGCCACGAGATCTTCTTCAGATCTAATGGTTGTAGCATCAACAAAGATCTTCTAGTGCCCTCGCTAAAACTATTTTTGCCATATGTCCCTCGAACTAAATTTCATTATATTCTAAGCTCTCATGAAATAGAAGTGTTTGAAGCGTAAATTCAGAATAAATATTGCGAGTAATTGTATCATTAAATTTCATCCCTTAAGATTATAAACAGCTAATATTTTAAAAACCGAAATTTTTGCTCGCAAGTTTCGTAGAAAAAAAGTGCTTACTTTGTCATTTTCTACTTGGTGTGCAATTTTGTACCTCTTGTTCCGGAACACCCTCTTTGCACTAACTCATCAATTATGGCTTATGGTGCATGAAGGTGTTTTATAATATATGAAAACAAATTTTAATTCAAGTGTTAAACAATTTGAAACTACAGTGAGGCATATGCGTGAGTAAAGAGAAGGCAAATAATTGTATTGGTTAGAGATCTACCATATTTTCATGTACAGAATAGTGAACACAAACGTATCTTTTCCTTCTAGTGACACGTTACGTAAGGATTAGAGTGATAAAGATTTCATTTCTTAGTTTTAGTTTGAGAAATTCCAATACTGCAATCCACCATTATTTTCACAGAAAATTAGCAAAATCTCTCTGAGAAAAAGACGTTATTTACCTGAAAAATGGTTACAGTTTTACAAAGCAGGAGAAAAAAATGCGCATCTACAGATCTGATGCTAATTACGTCGCTGTGCAAAATAAATTTGTGATATAATGAATTCTATTTTAACAGAGACAAATTCGTTACTTACCTCCAAACAACCGACGTCTAACGTTAGAACGCTGTTCCAATGAAAGTTTGAGGATCTTATAACCTCTGGACGACCTTGCGCACACATCCATCACTCACGACGACTGACACCAGACTGGTCTGGTGATTCCCGCCAAAGTTGAGACATTATGCGCAACACGGTCCAAGGAGATCGCTGAAGAAGCATGCCAACACATTGATGTGAACTTGTGAAGCCATGCATCGATCACTATCACTCAAATGTGTTTCATTATAAGTAAGTAAAAATCGGTCCGACCTAACGTATTGCATTTTTCGTGTATAGAAAGCTACAAAACTCAGAGAATTTAAGAGATTGAATTGATTACCCTCTCCATTCATAATTTAATGAACATCATGAAACATATAATAAATTATTTTCAAGCCTTAAGCGAACCATTACGTCTCTGTAACTAAGTTAAGTCATTGATTGATTTCAACACATTGACCGCTATGAGCAACAATAGTTATTCATGTAGCACACCACCTGTCACACGCACTTTACTGCGGGTAGTGTCATGGCAATGTTATTGCACTGAGAATTAATTTTGAATAATATTGTTTGTGATAGTTTGAAAGTTGTTGGTAAAATTTGACACTATGCAGTCTGTTTTTGTTGTTAGCACAAAAATTGCTGTGGTAATAGAAGACAGCGAACTTCGGTCATGTGGGAAATTTGCGCTGATGAAGCTAGTTCCAATAACAGGTTTTAGGAGTGTTAGTGTTCATATGTTCGTCAGTGTGTAGTTTAGGCGCAAGAACAGGAAGTTATGAATGTTGAGTAAAAAATTTTAGCTAATGTAACACAAATGTTTGATAATGCAAGGAACAAAATGAGGTTTCATCAACTCTATCAATTTATGTATAAAAACAATGCAATACGTAATCAATGATTTTCATATATGAGCTGCATTAGTTAAATAACAAGAATGAAAACTTTCCACATTATGTACTCAGATCTACTTGAGCTCATATGCTAGCTGAATCATTTAATTGAGGATGCCATAAAAAACTCGTTTTCTATTCAAGTGGTGGCGTATAGAAAATACCAAACGATGCGTTTATCCTACTATGCTTCACGCCAATTTAAGAACATTGCCTTTCGTTTTAAAGTAGGTTCTGATGCTTAGCATAGTTGTTGGCTGTTTTCGAAAAAATCGAGAATCTCGCTCTTGTCCTACTTGTGCTTTTTACCCTTCAACTGAACGGTAAAAAGCACAAGTAGGACAAGCAAATAAAAGCAAGAAAGCAAAAGCTCAAGCAAATTTTGCCGTTATCTGATCAGGTCATTTTAGCTGTTACATTTAATTAAGTTTCAATCATACATCATTCAGGTTGAGTAATGGGAAGCCTAATCATTCTTATTCTACCCACGACGCACCCAGGCGCACCCACGTCAACCTCGCACATTTGCATGAACGTGTGTTGCAGCGTCAGTGTGCGTGCAGAGCCCGTCATGTGCACTGACCAGAGTTAATCTTATTGCCAGAATTCGCTGTATCGTCTGACAATAATGAGTTACTAGATGTCGCAATGCAGTTAGGTTATGCATTTGCTTAGAAAACAGTGTCGTCGTGATTTCGAAAAGGCTTTGCTCAGTGCGAGCATATATGCAATATGGAAGGAGTTAAATTACCAGATAGTTTTAAATTCGTGCATCTATTGGAGAAGGGGAAAGATGGGGAAAATTAAATAAAGTAAAAAGGAGAAGAAATTTATCATTATATATATCTAGATCCGTACCAAATGCTAAAAATCCTTAATTCTCATAGTATGCAGTAATGATTTCAAAAAGAATGTGCTCTCATATATTTCTTAGATGTATTTGTTTACTGGTTGGCTCAGTAATAAAGCAATCGAAACTAAATTAACAATAAATAATGAAAGATACTAATATAAGAATTAATAATAAACAACGATAAAATAAATGAATATTGAAATAACTTCAGGTAATTGTCTTTAATTAATAAAATACTTTTCATATTATAGTTGTCACGCATAGACAGGAAAAATTGACTAACTTTGTAGCATTAAATAATGTGGCCACAATCATTAATATACATTATAAAATTTTCTCATTATCGCGAGCGCAACTGAAAAGAATTCTGTATTGATGAAGCATTATACTTGTGTGTTGTGAATGATAGGGGAATGGGTGTGTACAGAGGCTGTACACAATGTCCTGACGCGAACGAAAAAGGTCAATGTATGTGATGAACTCTATAACATTTATTACTTGGTGTGTTTTCGTCGAGATTTATCACCAATGTGAGCGTAGAGGCTCCTTTATTTTGCACTTTGCGACCAAAATAGTAATATTTAAACGAGAGAGAAGTAACAAGTAAATTTACAGATATGAACTCATAAAAATTGTTAGGAAAATCTCTAAGTAAAGTAATCGAATTCATTTGGCGTAAATATGCAAAAAAAGCAACTTACAAAATGCTTCAGCATCAGAATATTTTTTATTTAATTGATATCATAAAGCCCTTGGTAATTGCTCGATTTAAAAAATTTATACTAAAAACAAAATGAGATTTGACATTGTGACATAACGAAGAATACATTATAACATACTCGTATGTAGTTTAGCAGTAACTGTTGTTTTTGGTATAATGCTTTGTGTAAAATGTGTCGTTTAAAACGGCTGTGACTTTTAAGAGTAAAATGAAACATTGAGTATTTTACTTCATTGTTAAATGATTCTTATATTGCCGAGCTATGCAATGATAAATGTTCGCTCTAGAGTTATGTCACACACCGACGAGAGGCAGCTGTTTAAGTGCGCATGGTAGTGATTCTTGGTGCTGGTGACGAGCCGTACATGCTCACGGGGTCGCTCACGCACACTGAGAAAGTGCGAGGTAGACATTAGTGCTGCCTGAGTGGCCAAACAAGCACAGACGTACGTACGTGTGAACGCACAGCTCAACCTTAGAAGCTAGTTAGGACATTACGAGCGGGAGTACACAAGACCACTTCAACTCTACTCAAAATTTATGCACCTATTCTTCTCGAAACGTTTGGTATGCCGTTACGTTTGAAATAATGCAGGGACACACTCGGTGTGCGTATGGCATGGCGCCTCTTTTTTGCCCTATGTCTTTTTGTAGTGCCCTCTGCACGCTCGCTGAAATATTTTAAAGCAATCTAATTAGGAAATAGGCACATGCCAATTCCTTTAGAGCAAGTCGCAACTGCACTTGTTACCATATTTTTTCTTCTTTAATGACAGCAGTTGACATCGATGTTTTTTATTTTTTACATAGCACAGTGTCTTCGTACTAGAATGGTGTTATCTTAATAGACTACATGGCTTTCGATATTATCTGGTTATTTTTATTTGTCATGTAGGACTTCAAACCACACACCGTTCCTATTGGTTCATGAGATTGATGAAATACAATGAAGTAACACAAAGTTAACTCAGAGTTTGGTTTTATGTTTCTATCATGTCATCGTTTGATTGGTGAAGTAGAGGGTTTACGCACTAGGCTTTCACTTTAATCCGTTCGTTCATTAAGTGAGACTATCCTACAGATTTCATTCATTTAGTTAACTTTGTGATGCTTGGCATATTTTCTCGTACATTTTCTTACATTATTTGTTTCGTAAGATTCTTGTATTATTTGTTCCGTAACAATTTGTTACATATTGTTCGTTCCATACATAGGTGGATTATTTTTTAATCGTTTCATTTTTGGTGTGCCGGTGTTCTTCTTTATCGCTTCGTTTTTTTATTTTTCACGTTTTTTTGATGCATCTTGACGGAGTTTTGATTTTAGGTTCTGATTTGATTTTGGGTCATGAGAAGGATGTCTTCAATAATATATAATTTTTAAAACATTATTTGTTACTGAATTTTTTCATTATTTTTTTTAGAGTTTTTCGCATTTCCCGCTTTGTTTTGATTTCTGCATTCGACTTAGTATTTTTAACTTCTTGAACTGCTTCGTTTCTTCATCTATTATTTTGAGTAATCTGCTTCATTTTATCTGCTGCGTCATTTCGTATTCTGATTCTATTGTTTCTACAGTCGAGTGCTGCTCTTTTTAAATGAGATATGTTTTTTCATTTTGCAGTTTTGTTTTCACAATCCTAATTTAACACAGGGTGAGCAAACGCTAAGTTGAAATAATTAAATAATTTGTAAGTTAATATAATTTATTGCGCATCTCGTTTCATTGCTTCTACATAATTACGACTTGTTTCGGTCTGGTGCTACCTAAACATGACTAATCAAAGCAGAGAGGTTACATTTACCGGTCGATTCATCATTTTACTTCTTTGATCTCAGTTGCAACACCATGGCATTCCCTCAATGCTCATGTTTCATCAAGACTGGAAAAATGAGTTTGTTTATTTGTTACCGTGGAAGCAGCAATGAACAGTTGGGAACAGTGATACGACAACCCGATGCAATGCCCTTAATAATAAATAATGCCAAGTACGAACACAAAATCGGCTTCATTGGTTGATTCTACAAAACTAAAGAAGCACCTCGTTGAAAGAAGTATCACTTGTACCCGAATTTCGTCAGAATGGTAGAAGACTTTGTAGCTAATGGCACATAGAATTATGGTTAATTTCAGGCCCATCTATATATGGAATTATTATTTACTACCAATTTTTTCCTGAATATTGAATGTTCGATACAGAGAAAAAATTACGCCAAACGCTGTGATACAGGGGAATGTTCGAAACTCCTCTAAAATGTTTTTTCTTGGCCGATGCATTGAAAGTCAGGATGAAACAAATTTAATATATTTAGATATGATGAAAATTTGATGAGCAGCATAATGCTCATTAGATGTAGCGGTTGGTTCTGAGAAGGAGGTTGGTCATTGAACAACCGTCAAGCAGTTGCTAAAAATTTTCTTCATCAATGACCACATTGGCTTAATGATATATTCAGGCATGGCGACTGCAGAGACCATGGGAGATGTGACAGTCCTAGCGCAGGTTCACGAGTCCACGGCTAATTAAATAGGTTCACTACGGGCTCAGTCATTCAAACAGGGCATTAGTCGCTACTCGCAACGGAGAAAAGCCTACCCCATTAGATGATAACGTATTTCTTCGCAGTAATACGCCAAAGCAAGTTTTAAATGGGTCAGACAGAATACCAGGAAATGGCTGCCCAAGCCGTCACTTAACGATGGACATGTTTGAAACGATTTTCTCGTGAAACTTTAAATTTGTTGCGTTAATTTCATATCCCCAAATAAACTCTTCGCAGCTTATCTCTACTTGTGGAATCAGCTATTAACGTTTCGACGTTGAAAAAATGGCATATATGTAAGCTTTAAGTGCGTGTTTTCATTTGTTCATTTGAACCAATCCGTCCATTTGTCCATCCATGCCATAACAGTAAATCGCAAGATCATAGTACTTCCCTTCGTGAATCTCGCATCAAACCTCTCTGTGTCTTTCCCTCGTTTTCTTCGTATTTTCTCAGCATGACCCTTCAGGAAGATACATGTATTAAACTTATGACACTACAAAGAAATAAAAAAAACATTTTTAAATAGAGACGAAAACTCATCTATGGATTTTGAAATGTCTTAAAGTAAGGGTTGTTATAAGCTACGCACACATGATTATCGTTATACGCATTTCACTAGTTGAAATAAAATGACCGAGGGCAATGTTTCCTAATGTTACTTAATCTAGATTGGATTATATACGTAACTACATTAATGAAAGGGATCACAATTTCAGTAACGATGCATTGTTGAAAACACACGTTTCAGTGCTCACTTACATTAAAATACGAGCTCAGGGATTTGCGATATTTGGAATTTGTTGAGAGTAAAATTGATGGATTAAAATAATGATGCATCTAAGGCAGCAAGGTTGGCAAGGGAGAACGTACGGGCCTAAGCTGATGGTTAGGGAACCCTTTTTTGTTTAAATGGTGCCTATGCCTTAAACAAGGACTTTTTCTGTTTACTGCCTCATGTTTATTCAGCACCTACTAATTTCTTCTTAAAATTTCATCTATGGAATTTCAACTTGACTTATTTTCTCTGCGTAGAGAGACTTGTGAGGGAGCACACCGGTGCGTAGGTTTCCTGTGTTTGTGTTCATACTCGATGATTTTTGTTGTGGGTAATGAGCCTCAAACTAACTTCCATTCAAATTTTTATGACTTAAAAACAGTTTAAAGCCTTTAGCGCTTTTAACACTAATTTTAAAACAATTTAAGGGTGTTTTTATTCCTGATCTCCAGGCCACCTGTTTTTTGTTGCTTTAAGCGATCCTTCAACAAACAAGGGAAACTTATTTCCTTGGTGACACACTGCGATCACAGTCGCTGATAAAACCTATGCCCCAAATGTACAAATACATTTAATATTACTTTGCCGAAATCTATAATTTGTTACTAATTTCTCGTAAACTGTACTCTTACTATTCACATGTATTTTCAATAATAGAAGTCACTTTATTCAGATAACGCAGCTGGCGAAATACTGCCCAATACGGCAGAACTTTCTACAGATTACGAATATTTTCCCAGTGCTCCAACTGCACCCACCGCAGTTCCTGTTGAGAGATTGGGCGTCTCCCCAACTTCATCTGGAACGTTATTTGAAGTTGGTATGATAAATTGTTAAATCTGTATTATGAAACTAGTTTGAATTTGTAATAGCTTCATCGAAATCGATGCTCATTTACTAAATTCAATTTTATAAAAAGCATTCAAAATATTAAACTAGAACTCATTTTCAGCTGTTTAAACAACAAATTTCATTTGGTTTCATTTAGCTAGGTTTTGTACACTATTATTCCTTATTGGTTCTTCAAACTATTTTAGTTCTTTTAATAAGTTTTTTGACGATGTCGATCAAGTCGTACGGTGAGTTTTTAGCATTTTGATGCTCTGTGTTTACACACGTTCGATTCATGTGTCATTTCTGAACGTGCTTCGGTTGTATTACTTGTTAGAGAAAACAACTTTATAAATTTCTCGAAAGTGTGCCCATTTTGAGATTATTGCTTCAAGATCAGAAAGAAT
>JACJUY010005101.1:23616-63814 GCA_014220935.1 Platorchestia sp. MABIK
TTGCAGTTTTTTCTCAACATTCGATCTAACTTGTGAGTCCCCAAGTCCTAGAGTGTATCAACGCAGCTGCAGTAAACTGATATTGAACTGTCTGTCACATCTTGTACATGAAGTGTTTGGAAGAAAAATAGATATGATTCGTGCGGCAAAAACACGCTTGCCTTTTACCTGCATCTAATCACGCAAGGGATGAGTCTTTAGTGTAAATTTAGACGGTCATTTTATTGCCTATTTAATTAGAAACCATTCTATGACATTAAATGTTATCTGTTCATTTCGGTAAAACACCCATCACGAAAATTATCTTAGAAATAAATCATCTTTGAACACACTGCACACTACTCCCCTTGTCGCGGTACATTTGACTCCGAATTGACTTTCTTTTTATGTGTGATGTGTGTCATGAAATTTTTCCCAATTGTAATATATTCCTCTTCTCAGGTAACATCACATGAATCAATCTCTCCGACTTTCAGGTCATCAGAACAAGATATCTGCAGAGATATCGAAGGCCGAATCAGCAGTCACGGAGACGTCTGGAGCAACTACTCAAACGCTATCGATTACGACTCGAGAAAAAAGCCATAGTCCGGTTTTGAATGGCCAAATGGGTCCGAGTGTGGAAGTTCTACAGATTCCATCTGAACCTCTAGAACGACCAAGTGTGTCTAGAAAGCTGGCGACAAATTCAGGGCGTTGTTATTTTAGTAGGACAGGAAAGTTTGGTCAAGGGAAACAATTTCAATAATTTCGTTGTAACTGCCGCTACAACTGAGGTGACTTATCGGAAGATAAACTTAGAGAAATATTAAAAAGATTTTGGGCTTCTAATAATAGGCAAGCTCAGTCGAATTTCATTGCAAGTACAGTTACTGAAAATCCTCCGAAAAAGGTTTACAAAACTTCTAAAAAATCAAAATCTCGATCATATTTTTTAGACAAAATCAGAGTTTGCAAAGAAGTGTACCTCAAAACTATGGCCATTTCGAAAATGTGAGTCGAATATTGTTTGAACAGAAAAAGCAAAGGAAAAATTTGCTCCCCCGATAATAGAGGAAAAATTTGTCACAACAAAACTTCTGAATGCGAAAAAGAATGCATAAGAATATTTTAAGATTCTCTTCCAAAATTTACCAGTCATTATTCCAATAGTAGTAAACTTTATTTTCACGAAAAACTAACAAAGCCGATTCTCTACGAGCTTTGTGTAGAAAATGAAAGAGAGTCTTGCCGAAAAGTCGTCGGTAAACAAATTTTGTACAAAGAATTTTCCAAATACAACATAGGAATTTGTGTCCCGAAGACAGACACTTGTGCAGTTTGCGATGCAGCTACTATGAAACCAAAATCTGTTGATTTTGAATAAAAAATCGACATTGAATTAGATCTGGAAAGACACCATGGACGGGCTCAAGATGTCAGATCTAAGCTAACTAGTTCTAGAGAGTTAGCGAAACTAGATGGTTCAGTTCTGTCGCTCACTTTTGATATGCAAAAAACTCTGCCATTACCTCGATTGAACAACTCATCTGCATTTTACAAGCGACAACTTTGGGTCTATAATGTAGGAATTAATACTGGGCTTGACAACAGAGGGTATATGACGATGTGGCTTGAGAGTGAGGGACGGCGAGGTGCAAAAGAAATTTGTTCAAGCATTTCAGCTTTTTTGGATTCCATTGATTGCTCTTCAATAAAAAACGTTCCAACATTCAGTGATGCCTGCGGGGGACAAAATCGCAATAAAGCTGTGATATGCTTCTTCATGAACATGTGTGACGTTAGAGGTTTCGAGTCTTGGGAGCACACGTTCATGGAAACAGGGCGCAGTTTTTTTGCCTAATGACCGAGATTTTGCAGTTATCGAAAAGAAAGCGAAAAACAAATTAATTTATTCGAAAGAAGAGTGGTATGACTTGGTCTCAAAGGCTAAGAAAAGTAATTCATTTAAAGTGATTGACATGATGAGTAAATTTTTCGAGACGGATGCCCTAGTCAATTCATGGCTCTTCAATTCAACAAACACAACGGCGAGTGAGCAATTTAATTTCCTCAAATTGAAGACATGCAAGGTCGGTAAAAATTCTTCTACAGTCTTCTACAAAACAACAAAAAGTAACGATGAATTCCAGCTCAACTATCCTACTAAGCCAGGGCATGAAATTGTTCTTGAAAAATCTGTGGATTCAGTTTCCCTCAGCAAAAAAAAATACAAGGACCTAATGCACCTGCTGAATGTTGTGCCGCCAGTCTATCATGATTTCTACGAAGAACTTCCCCACTTTTGATTCATATGTTATTTCTAAGTACAAGTAGACGTCTTGAGAGTAACCGAAAATTAGAGCTCCTGTGCTTCTCAAAAATGTTGTTTGCGTCTTTGGATATTATATTAGAGATACCCATAATCTGAAAGATATTATTTATTGAAATCAATAGTACCTTAATTCAGTTTGAAATTTTTGCCCAGAACAGGACCTCTGGTGGTACGTAAATAGAATACTCATTACAAACTTACATTTTGAGCTGCGAGATTTTTTTAACGCAAATGATTGACGTATCATTAAGTTATGATAAAATATGTTCATTTAGCATGGAGTTAGGTTTGTAGTTCCCTATTATTTATAGGATGTATTGAATAGGTGCCAATAGAATAATTTCAAGCCCCTCCGGGGAGTATAGCTTGTATCTGTAAGAAGTAGCTGAAGACTAGGGATTCTACTAGTAGTCTTTTCCGAGTCATTACCTTTTTTATGTTTTGAACTTGTAAAATTTTCTACCGGATTCTAAATGTCAAGCTGTCGGTGGTCTACTTAAACTATGTATTGTATTATTCGTGGATTCCTCGTTTACGTGCCTGTACTTGATGGTCCCTTTATAGCTTCTCTCTGAGGATAACTTTTGTGGTGAGGAGGTAAAAATAACATGAAAATCATCTGCCTTTCAGACAGGGTTGCGGATTCGGAGGAATAAATTTGCGACTCCGACTCCGCCTCTTCAAAATTTTGCGACTCCGACTCCGACTCCACCTTTCCAGAATTTTGCGACTCCGACTCCACCTTTCAAGAATTTTGCGACTCCGACTCCGACTCCACCTAATCACAATTTATTAGATGAATACTACTGTTTGCAAGTGTTGCAACCTGTACATATGGTTAGTATGATCGTTATGGACGAACGACTTTTAAATTGGCAATAGAATGTTAAAAATCAAGTTTTACTAATATATATCTACTAGTGTACACGATTTTTCACGAATGACGGGATTCGATAGTTTCCTTTAAAAAAGTTGCAAAATGTCGATGACAAACAAATAGATCCACCCTAATAATACCCGCGGTTAAAATATTCTTGTACTTGTGCACTGGTGAAACTCGTATCACAGATACGGTCGTTAAGCATCCTTATGAACGTCACAGAAGCACTCACCAACCAAGCAAGCAACAACTGTGTGTTATGTTTCAAATCATTATTAGCAAACAAATTTTAAACAAATTTGCCATGCCTTTTTACCACGATAAGCTGCATTTTCCCAACAATAGATTCAATTTTTTGGAAAAATTTTTACATAAAAAAAAGTGAGCATATGCCAGGTTTTTACATCATTTGCTGATTCTCATTGTAATAATACATGGGAAATTACACACAAAAACACATTTTTTTTAAATTGATGGAGAGACCTAGCGTTTCATTTTCTATCTGTGGGATATTTTTTCGCAAAATGAATCAATTTCACGAATGATGAAATGCCCAAAACTCCTTAGTTTTGGAAAAATAAGGACTTGAAGAAACTTTGAAACCTAAAGTATAATACCACGTTCGCGACAATGTTAGCGCTAACTTTTTCATTTCAAATTAATCCAAGTCAAGTTCAATTTAATCCAAGTCAAAATCAATTTAATCCGTTAAGTTCAAAATTAATCCACGTCTAGTTCAAATTAATCCACGTCAAGCTCAAAGTAATCCAACTCTAAGTGAAGTTAAGAATTGACACGATCACTCGTTAATTAGAGCGTTTTTTGCATTTAATATATTCCCATTAGATGTGATGAGCAACACAATCGTTTTTCCTTTCTGCGAGGAATACATAAAACTTTCGGCTGTGTTAGAAATAACCTTACAATCTAAAGACAAGCTGTCGTAAAATGTGGTAAGTATCCAGCATCAGGAGGCAGAGTGTGATTCAGATCTTTGACCGACGTGAAAGATACCAGTCAAATATAAAATATAACCAGTTAACTTTGTGTTGTACTACTCATTAAAGTTATTTTAAAATTCTACGTTAATGGTAGGATGCATTCATTCAAATATTTATGTTCAAAAGGTCATTTTATGTTACACAGAGCAGTATCGGGGATTTATTTACTCTCATTTAGAGATTTACATGCATGAAATTTCATTTTATTACATGTATGAAATCACATACATGCGAATCCGTGAGATGACTATTGGACGTTATGTAGATTTAATCTTTAAGAGAAATATACAAATGCAATTCACTGAGTACTTATGTACGATACAGTTTGAACACAATTTATAGGAGTACATTACTACACTCATACGTTCCTGCAATAGCAATAAAAGTGTTGCCATCCCTCCAAATTAATAAGCCAAGGCAAATACATCATCTATGTCGATGAAAAAATTTTAACATGTTTTTACGAAAATCGTTTGGACGAGCGAAAAAATGATTTCGTTGCTATATTTTTTTGGATTGTATATACATCTCGTCCACTTATAATCTTATGTAGTAGCATGTTTATATGATTTCATACATGTGATAAAGTGAAATTTCACGCATATAAATCTCTATTTGAGTGTAAATAATTCCTCGATGCTTCTATATGTATGTATGTGTAACATAAAATTACCTTTTGAACATAGATATTTGAATGAATACACACTCCCACAAATGTAGAATTTTAAAACAACTTTAGTGAGTAGTGTAATAAGAAGTTTTTTTAATTGACTTGTATCTTTTACACCGCTCAAAGATCTGAATCACACTCTGCCTCTTGATACTGGATACTTACCACATTTTACAACAGCTTGTCTTCAGATCGCAACACCGGACACCGGCGGAAATTACATGTACTCCTTGCTGAAAACAAAAACGATTGTCATGCCCATTACATACAATAGAGGCACATTTAATACAAAAAACGATCAAATTAACGAGTGATTACGTCAATTCTTAACTCAATTTAGGGTTGGTTTAATTTAAATTTGACTTGGATTAAATTGATCTTGACTTGGATTAAATTGACCTTGACTTAGATTAATTTAGAGTGTAAAGGTGAAGTCTTTATAGTTCCTACCCCACTAAAACAGGTTTTTGATATTTTTAAAATGAGAACTGCAAGCATTTTACGGTTAGGGAAGTATCTGCAGTTTCAAGCTATTAAGCATTAAATAATGTTTGCACTTTTTATTAATTTAATAAAATTGCGAATAAAGTTTATCATTGATGACTTAGTGTTAATTTCCTAACGAACATTTAAATTGCAAATTTTTTGCAATGGCAAAATGTTTGCAGGTTTTATCTTAAAAATGATAAAAAACTGCTTTATTGGAGTCGGAACTATCAAGAGTAGCGTTAACATTGGCGCGCACAAGGTATCCTACTTTGAGTTTTAAAGTTTCTTCAAGTCCTTATAACTCGGAAGCCAAGGAGTTTTGGCATTATATCATTCGTGAAAATCGATTAATTTTGAGTTTTTGCACCTATGATTGAAGTTTGTCCGCATAAAAACACCCTATATAGCGTTGATTATTCTTATCAATTAAAATGCCAAGTGTCTCCTTAAACAAATAAATGAATAAATACATTTGGGTATTTCCTGTGCATTACTTCTATGTTATTACAATGTACTATTCAGTATTGAACAAAAAAAATTGGTAGGTTGATGTGTCCCTTTCACGCTCTGAAACGATGCTCAATGATCGGATCTGTGATACGAGTTTCATCAGTGCGCAAGCACAATAATATTTTAGCCGTGGCTACTATGAGGATGGATTAATTTATCCACATCTGGAAGACTAATATAACGACAATATCGAATCCCGTCAATTATGACGGGTCGTGTACACTATTATATATATTTATTACTGACAGGTGTCTTCTGAGCAGGCAAAGTAGGCAGTGCATACCCTGATTAACATAGATAAGTATCAGCAGCTTAATCTATTCCTAAGTATGCTCCAATTCAACGAAATTACAATAGTTTACTCAATTACTATGCTCAAAACCCACAAATTTATGAAATATCATACATACATGTAGATATGGTAGGCAGGATTTGCACACCGCCTTTTCTCCTCTGCACCTACACTATGCAGGGTAACAATGCAGAATAGGTGGCATATTATTGTTCAACGTTATTTTACATCTTGGTTATCACTATTTTAAAAGTAGCCGCTTCCGTCCCCCTCTTGATTATGGTATCCACAATACGCAATCGGCTTTTTTTTAAATAGAAATTTTCTATGGAGCTTTCTCTGTATAAATTCATCATGTCGCTTTGATATTTTAAATTGATAATGCAAAAAGAAATGTTTTAAATTCGTTCGACCAGTAACCTGGATACCACTGGGGATAAGGCCATGGATTTTGGAACTTGAGTTATTGTTTTCGAAATTTTTATTTGCTTGAAAAACTTCGAAAGGATAATAGACGACATTTCAGAATAAAATTCAGGCAAAAGAGGCCACCATGGATAGAAATGTGTCCAACCGCACGAGAGAAGTAGCAAGACTTCGACAGCAAGAAAGACGCCGGAGACTATCACGTGTTTGGAAGAAAAAAATGTGACTGCAGGTAGCAGTATTTCAGTTCAGGAGCTTTCAACAATACACTGATACGTGTATTGTTGGTTAGGTCCGATTAGGTTGTATAGAATATCAGCAGTTGAGACTTAAAAAAATATAGGAAAGCCATAGAATAGCATGGGAAATCATGGGAAAGCCATGTTTAAGCTCAGTTGGTCCGAAATCTGACCCTATAATTTTTTGACGGGCCGTGTGCACTAGTAATGGGTAAAAGTTGCTCTGCTTTCGTCGCAGGGGTTTGACGTTTTCGGAACGTTTTGTTTACGAACAGAAACCACTTTTAGCTTCTATGTGCGTAGTATAATACTGTCTTTTATTCTCGTTTGACTTTTTACTTTGTATTCGACACTTTCTTATTTTAATAAAAGGCCTCGTTCTTTTCATTTTGTATTTGTGGTGAAATTTGGTACGTTTTCAGCAAAAAATTTGTACTATCGCATAAACGCAACAATCTTTGCAACAGAGATAGTCCATTGCTTTCAGTTACAATATGTGTGTGTGAGACTAAGTGAAGTATTTGCTAGTGTTGTGATATTATTTTCACTGCAGCTCATATACATTGTATTTTATTTTTTCAAGTGTCCCAATACCGATTTTGATTACCTTACATTTCCGAAACTTTCTTAAGAAAAAGTAATTAATTATAAAACGCTGAGAAACAGACACTATTTCAGTTTTTAAAATTGTGAAACATAATTATAAAAATTTCCATTCGAGCGTAGGCTTACTTAGAAACTGTGGAGTGATCAGAAGATAAAAGTTAAGCATGTAGATGAAATGGTAAAATTTAATGTAACTCTAGAAGAACCAAGCAAAATTGAAGGAATAACTTTAGAAATGAGCAGAAATGTTCATTATTAACACATGGTAACTTGACTTAGAGACAAGGAAGTAAACAAAACAAAGAAATAATTTTAAGTACATAAGTACTACATATAGCTGAAAAAAAACTTAGATTACAGTTATTAACATGAAAATAAGCTACTTGAATTTTCATTATCAATAGCGATTACGTAACCTGAAAATTAGAAGCCTTTATTTCTCCCACCAAAGTTTCAGGTTTTGGCAAAGACCAGTCATTATCAATAGGTCACAACCTAAACGCTAGAAATATTTATGATCACAAAGTCATTATCAATCAATACACCAAAGCATAACCAAGAGAAAGACTAAAAATGATCTTTATAAGGAACCACTGGTATAGAATATAGACACATTAAGAGCGTACAGAGTTACCACTCTTTATGTGAGTACAATGTATTACATCAGCTGAGCTGTTTTGCAAGTAAATTGCAGCACATTAACAACTAGTTTCTAGATCCTATGTATTAATTGAAATGGAAATGAAAGAAACAGAAACAAACAGAAAGAATTTTCGATGCTTTCAATCACTAATTCAGACTTTTTCACTATAACATATGCATTATTGCTCCACTACGAAAATTATACTTGGTACTCGTATGTATCACATATAAATGTATGCGAACCCACAATGACTTGATATCAATGACCATTGACCGTATCAGGTGATAGGTATAAATGCGCTGTTTCGAACCTCGAATAAAATGATCAATATCCACAATGCGAATTCTTAGCATTTCAGTAAAGTATTTTAACTCTGCTTTGTTTACTTATGGTTTTAAACATTATAAATGTTTTTTTTGTAAATAATTAGAATCAAAGACAACAAAAATAGCTACTCCAACCTCGACTCCACCACATCCGAATAAACGACTCCGACTCCAGACACATTCGAAAAAGCGACTCCGACTCCGATTCCGACTCCACACACATTCAGAAAAGCGACTCCGACTCCGACTCCACCCTAAAACATGCGACTCCGGCGACTCCGACTCCCGACTCCGACTCCGCAACCCTGCTTTCAGATGAAAAATGTGAAGTGGAAAAGAAAACTCGGTTGAAATGGCTTGTGTATGGATTATTGAATGCAAAATTGATTTGTTGATAATCAAATATTTGAACCATGAGAGCTTCGGCCCGATTTAGTCCGTTACCGAGCCATTTGGGAACCTACATACATCTAGTATTAACGATATAATTTGCATTATAGATTTACTCATTTAATTTACAAGATGTTTTTGAAGGGCTAAAACTACTATGTATAAGGGAAACAGTGCTCTCGCGAGGAGAATGTAAAGGCTCAATCTGAAGAGAAGATAGGACTTGTTTTGTCAAAATAGTGTGTTGTTTTGATTTTCTTTGTTTGAGACCATCTATTTTTCGTTCACTGGTGTCTCTTTATATTCATTAGTACTTCCATCTTAAATATATATTATATTTGAACTTCTTTCCTGACTGTTTTATTAAATGCCCACGGATGCTTGTTGCATGGGAACATGTTTGTGCATAGATTTTTGGTGAACACGTCCATACTTCATGGTACCCATCCTCTTGCCCAGTGAAGTCGGAGTTGTTGTGGAAACGTAGCTCCAAACTTATAAGTTGTCATGCAATCTGAGCTTCGAAGTACTACCAATTTTTTATCATACTGAAACCTTTACCGGCCCAATGAACATAGCACAAATTTTCATAAAATCTTTCACCTTATATGAATTAGTGTTTCCCGTAATAATTACTGTCTCTGTGTAAAAATTTTTTGCCCTGTTAATATCTTCTCCGTGAATGATCATCTCATACCTTTAAATTCAGCCTTGATGCTATTTGCACTAGGTTCTAAGAG
This sequence comes from Platorchestia sp. MABIK, assembly GCA_014220935.1. Taxonomy (NCBI): domain Eukaryota; kingdom Metazoa; phylum Arthropoda; class Malacostraca; order Amphipoda; family Talitridae; genus Platorchestia; species Platorchestia sp. MABIK. Next base: position 33,143 of record JACJUY010005101.1, read on the forward strand.
TATTCTAGACTGGACACCTAATAGATGTTGCCAGTTCTTTTTCATTCACAGTAATTAAGTCCTAACCTTTTTTGTGGATGTACTGTAGAAACCATCACGAGTAGATTCTTTGGTTTTGGATTCGGATCATGTCTTTCAAATAAAACAACACATCGTGATAGATATTTCCTTTTGCCAATCTATGTGATTCAATGCTTCCAGGGGTCACGAGAAACTGTAGGTTCACTCATAGAGCGTTTTACTTGTTTTCATATGCTTAAAATGCAGCGTTTTGCCAGAAGACTCTTAGCTGTTTGGTGTTATGATTTTACTGGTAAATATTGAATAACTTCGCGTCGTGTCATGCTAGTGTGAGCACTGCGTTATCGCATGTTAATTTGGTATGAATTTTGTAACGTAACATGTAGTAGCATTACCTTTGCGCCTCATCAAAGTTATGTTTTTTCTAGTATGCCATGTCATAGAAAATCTGTTTCGTCAACCCCAGTTACTGCTCTACGGAATTAATCACATTGGATTTTTATTTTACTCAACGGATTTTTCTTTTTCATTAGACTTCCATCGAGTGACTGCCTCAGCAGTCCATAATGAACTTTTCACATGGAGTTTTGAAGATATATTCTACATTAGTGACAAAGTCACGGACAATCGTTTTTAGTTGGCTGTTGAGATTTTGCTTTATTTGTTTAATTTTATATTCATAAGACTTATAAGCGAGTTGAGTAAATACCGTACCGACTAGCTCGTTTCAATTTAATATCCCTCTATTCTGACTCCACGCGCGTATAAATGAAATGTTTTAAATTGAACAAAAATACACAGCGCAAGAGTTAAAAATACTACGATAACTCTGGATGAAGTAAGCGGTGAGCAACAGAGGTCATTATTTAATACTGGCATGATCTGTGGAAATTCCACGGACAGTGTCATCGTTTAGCTATGTGGACCCGTGAAAAAAGTTCAACATTACTTAACCTATCTTATCCTATATTAATGCAACACTCAGGAATTTGGTATTCATGACGCCGCAAACTCTGACGAAAACGTAACGGACGTAGTAACTTGGGAAGGAACAAGCAGAACATTATATTGATAGTTCATGGTACAGGCAGAGTAACATGAATACTCAAACGCAGGACTAGAGTCGATGATGGTAGTTCACATAAAAGCATCAATTTAATTAGACACACGCACCATCAATAGCCGGTATATCCTACGTCTTTCTGCCTAGCAAGTAATGATTGTAGTACTCTACTCCTTGTACTGAGAGAACAAGGTACAAGGTATGTTTTCGGACAGTATTAAAATAGTCATGGACAATCGTTTGTTTAATTCTGTGCTGACACATCATGACCACTTGTGGCATCGCCCAATTTCGTCTGTGGCCGGATAACACTTGATTTTATATTTCTAGTGAGAGCCGCATAAACAATGACAACATTGAAGCGAAAAAATAGCATAATAAACACGTCATCCTAGGGCTCACACGCTCTCTACTTTGGAGTTCTACTTCCTATATAGACAACAGTCTTTTCCTACTGAGGGAAAATCTAGCAATAACAGTTGCTCATAATAAAGCATTTATTGAACACTATCAATAATGTGAACAATAGAGTACGATAGTTTGAAATTAATGAGCTGAACATGTAAACTTTTCCTCCTCGGATGCATATTTTATGGATATTTTTCAAAAATTGCTCTGAAACTAACGAGCTCGATTCAGGATCTATATATATTGCCACAGTTGCAGACTTGAATAATTTCATATTTGATATGGAAATAAAAATGAAGATTCTTATGCACACGTAGAAACAATTTTCATTCCTCTTAATTGCCTAAAATTACGTCACAAAATGAAAATAAAATGATAAGTGACTTTAAAATACAGAAAAGCCCCAATTTTGATTACGTGCTAACCTTTAAGTTGTTGTAATGCATCTTAAATTTAAATTTGCCACTGAAATCGTCCAAACATAATTTTTCAAAAATTTAATGCAGCCAGTGATATGCATTTGTACATTGAATTCAATATTTAATCGGAGGTCTAGCTAAGTACTTTTTCATTGTACGCGACGTCTTCACATTTTCTACATCAATGCGCTTGTCTTCACATTTTCTAAACGAGCGCGCTTGTCTTCACATTTTCCAAATAAGTGCGCTTGTCCTACTTGGCCCCGTCGAGTGCGGCAAGATCTATCATCGTTCGAAGTATGCCGTAGTGTCGCTTGGCCTACTTGAGCTTTGATGTTTGAATACGAGAACTTCGAAGCTTAGTGTGCTCAGCCGCAGAGCATACTATGCATCAAAATTGCGCTTAGCCTACGTGTGCTTTTTGCCCTTCAATTTTCCGCTACCGTTTGGGCGTTGAAACATCCTTCGAAGTATTAGCATGTTTGGGAGCCATTGCAGGGGCTATAAACTCACACAAAAGTTTAGTCACACACGAAAAAATTCCGGGACATACCGTAAAACGATCTAAACCGCTTAGCACGTTATTTCTAACAGACTAAGAGGTTCACCAGATTTGAATATTGAAAGCACCAATCACAAGTCGGATATCAAAATGGGAGCTTGTCATGGGCCGCCGTTCATTTCTGCTTCAATCATAAGCTCGTCTTGCACATCGCTACGCCATGAAGCTGATCTTGCGTAGCCTTCGCAGAAGCATATATGAGTACATCTATAGCCTTTCCAGTTGGTTCTGTTTCCATTTTTACGCTGTTATAACCTCAAATAAATGTTCAATTTCAAAATAAACTTGTTTTTAATTGTACACTATTAATTATATTTGTTTTTTAATATTTTTTTGGTATTTAATGCTATATTTTAGATTTATTGTTTTTATTTCAAATGTATATGTGGAGGTCGGCCGAGCCCGCGAATGAGGATCCGCGAAGTGACGAGGGAACACTGTAGACGGTACATGGCGAGTCAATCTCATTGATCTATCTATGATGCATATGGGGACGCAAACCGTTCGCTGATATTTCAAGTATTTTACTAGAATTACTTTCAAAGAATGTGAAACGTCTTAATGTTGTTCATGTCTATTTCCCACTTATCATTTCGGGACACGTCGAATTCGTTCATACCTCTTCTTAAGATTTCGATGATCGTTTGTGTTTCTTCCCTCGATTACGCCATTGTACATTCCCGGAGCATCAAAATTTAAAGACTCGTTAATTGCTAAACAGCAAAGCCATTCTAAGGATGTGATCCTCCGAATATAGCAGCCTTCATTTTCGATATTTTCCAGGGGTAGCAACTTTCACGTCACGCTTCTCAGATAATGCACACTGGAGCTTTGAAGTCCAAAGAATTGAGAAGTTGCGACTGGGTTTGGGATTGAAGCTTTTGTGCAAAGTCCCTGAGTACCAGGGAAGTTTTAGGAGAAGTTGAGTAAAGCACATAGCAAAGCAGCCGCGCAAAGTCATCGCTCAAATTCATAAAAACGATGAGTTGATATCCTTTATAAAGCATAGGAAGAACCAAATGTGCCGGTGAAAATAACTCCTCCAACTGGTGAAGAGTTTTATGAATTCCCATCAGTGAAAGAAAGTAGAAGAAATGTCAACTGCATGGCTGTTTTGTTATTTTAAAGCGTACGTAAAAGGAAATTGCCTTCCGTGTTCGTTGGGGTCAATCTATAGGAACTTGTTCATTTTCTTTTTACCACACTATTTTTCAGAGTAAATTTTCCAATGATATAACAATGATCGTTAATATCATAAGACTCAGAACGCTTGATAGTACCATTAACCTTATATTTTAAAAATTATCATCCCAATACCTTCCAAAGAGTTAAAATTTGATCTGGCAGAATTAACGCAAACCAGTAAAAAAGTTATATGCGAGCTGAATTTTGGGTGCCCTACTTTTTATATGACTCGAATAAGCACTGAGATTTCATAGAGAGAAGAATGTTGGACGCCTTCAGTTAAATCTGGCTCACTAACAAGAAAATTGGGTGTACGAGTATTTCGGTCAAAATGTGTCCCATTACTCAGTTCATTCCTAGATTTTTGAATTGAAGACTAAGTTACAACTCTGTGGATTTCAATAGTTTACTTCATTCTTAACTTACAATTGTGTATTTTCCAAGCAGTATGGCTAAAGGAAATGAAGGATAACCGTAAAAAAATCCTTAATCAGTACATGTGCCGAAAATAAAAACAAAATCTTGAAAGTTTTGAAAGCATTTATTGGAAATCTTGGACAAAATTTCTGTTAGTTTGTGCCACTATTACAGAGTGCAAAAGGATGTTTAGCGAGGCTAATATGGCTTCCCTTTAAAGCCAACGAATTTGAACCAATTGTGCCGCCAGAGTTGAGATGCAGTTGAAGTTTAATGCTCAGGGGATTGGACTGACTCATTTACAATGACTACTGTGAAGATATAAAGGAGAAATTGAAATAAACAACTTGTGGATCTCTTTAAATCCACGATCAAGTTCCCAACTCACCTACTGTGAAGCTTGTGTTTTCCCAGGCATTGATTGGTGAAAGGTGCAAGTGTAACGGAATCGTACTCTTCAACTTATTTATCCCAGGTGAGAGTATTGATCGAAATGAGTTTATTCCTAAAACCATTGGCAACCGCTGCTACCCAGTTAAAAAATAAGACGTTTTCAAGTAGTTTCTGTGCTGCGGTAGGCAAGACTTCTTGCCGCATTTTTTTCAGAAAAGCAGCCGTTTTTTGGTCGCTATGTTCACTTTTTATAGTAGTAAAAAACGACTTCAAAACCATTGAATTTACTTTGCACCTATTCGGAAATTCCCACCTTTATCGGCTACATATCGACTTTACTCGGCCCCAATTCGACTTTCTACGGCTTTTCCACCCTCTGTATCGGCTCTCTGACGACCTTACCTGACCCTATACCGGCCTCGCTCGGCATCGTACCGCTCTTGCCCGAACTTATTTAGGCCTCCTGCGGCATTAAACCAATCTTGCCCGAACTTAATTACACTGGCCTTCCGTACACATCCGCACACTCACACACGCACACACACACACACACACGTATACCTGGGATTCCTGGGATTCCTGGGATGTAGTTCTGGCCATACAGGTCCGGGCCATGCTGGTGCACCGCCCTTCAACGACGACTCGCCGCTACATTTCCTCCACTCGCAGCTGCGCCACCTGCTGCAGGAGGCTGTTGCCCACCGCAGGCTGGTAGTAATGAGGAGTCGGAGGTCGATCCGGGACCGATGCCAGGAACTTATCCAATCTTGACTTGAAGGTAGCCAGCTTCCCACGGGACTCCCTCAGTTCGATTGGGATGCAGTTGAAAAGTCTTGGACCAATAACGGAAAAGGATCTTTCACGCGTCCTCACGCTGGTCAGAGCCCTGTTGTTGAACGGCGGAACGATGCATAACCTCCCCAATCGGGGATGATGTCTAATTCTCAACGCCAGACTCGGGTCAACAAAGTTCGGTACTAGTCCCTCCAGCATCTTCCAGGTGTAAATTATTAAATAACGCTCACGTCGTCGCTGCAGGGAAAACAGTGATAGCTTCTGGAGCCTCTCCCAGTAATTAAATCGCTCCATTCCGACGATTTTCGACTTGAAAGTTCTCTGGATTGCTTCCACTCTCTGGATCTCCCCCGTCGCAATTGGACTCCACAACTGGCAGCAATATTCGGCCAAGGGCAAAATCACTGCCCTATACAAAGTCATCATGGCCGCTGCTTCTCGGGCACGGAACGTCCGGAGGATCCATCCGAGTTGGCCTCGACACTTTTTTGAGACCGAGTCTATGTACTTTGTGAAGTCTCCCCCTTTCTCTACGATCACGCCCAAATCACTGATCGATGACCTCCTCTCCACAACCACTCCACCAGCAGTTGTGTAAGAGAAGGTGTCATCCGGAAGGTGATCGCAACGAAGGAGCTCGAATTTGCTCTCATTGAAGCAGATGTTGTTCACTTCGGCCCACTCATAGATCTTGTTTTGGTCCTGCTGCAGGGCCTCGCAATCTTGCCTGCTAGCCACTTCTTTAAAAACTCTCGTGTCATCCGCAAAGGATGAGGCGCAGGAGTGGAGTAATCCGATGTCAATATCACTGACATGGAGCAAGAACAGGAGTGGTCCAAGCACCGAGCCCTGGGGCACTCCACTTGTCACTCGCGACTCGGCGGACCGGCATCCGTCAACGGCCACAACTTGTTTTCTGTCAGTAAGGAAGCACCTGATCCAACTCCACAAGTCGCCACCAACGCCAGCAGCCCTCAACTTTCTCAGCAAGACCTCATGATCTACCTTATCAAATGCTTTAGCAAAATCTAGGGATACAGCGTCCACTGCATGACCACGACCGAGGGCCTACGTGATGTACCGTTGGTGCTCAAGCAACTGTGAGAGGCAGGACCTCCCTCTTCTAAACCCGTGCTGACTCGGGATGAACAATTCACCGTCCTCCATATATCCCACCTGCCTCCTCACTTCTATTTTCTCAAATATCTTTATAATGTGGGAGGTCAGTGTGATCGGCCTATAATTCCGGGGTTGGTGTTTCTCGCAACCTTTGTAAATGGGGGTAATAATTCCCAGCTTGAGTTTGGTGGGTATGGGCCCCGCACTCAGTGATGCCCGCCAGAGCAGGAACAAAGGCCTGCTGATGGCAACTCAACAGTTGCGTAGGAGGACAGCCGGAACAATGTATGGACCCGGCGCCGACGAGGGTGAGAGCTCGCCAATGCTCACCTCTACGTCTCGCTCACTGAATTCAAGGTCCACCAGGTTGATCGGCGTGGGACTCGGCCACTCATTCGGGCCCCAGCCGCCATCGTCTTCCCCAAACTTGGGCCGACTAAATACCGCCTCGTACTGTGCGCGCATCACAGCACATTTCTCTTCAGGGGTGCACACATTTCGTCCGTCGACTCGAAATGGTCCCACTGCCGACTTTGTGCGAAGTTTCCTCCTGGCGAACGAGTAAAAGTATTTAGGGTTATTTTTTATGGCAGCGATAGCTCTATCCTCGTAGGATCTTGCTTCTTCCTCATGTGACGCCTCGAGCTGCCTCTCGATCTCAGCTACTCTCTCAAGGACGCCATCACTGGCGGTCCCTGAGCGCGCCAACGTACCAACTCTTTTAACCAGTTTTGAGCGCTCTCTCATTAGTACCTTCCTGTCCCTCGGTATTGGGTTTATTCCCCTAATTTTCCGTGCTGGGGCATATCTTGGGCAGACCTCGGACAAAACAGCGAGGATCTCATCATACATCTCGCAGGGGGTGTGTCCAGCCAAACGTTCATCCCAGTCAATGTCACCCAGCACTCCCGATATGCCAGTCCAGTCTACGCGATCACTCATAAAATTGAGAGTGTCATGCGTCTCTCCTGGCACTCCCCGGTCCCAGACTGTCTGCCGCTCCAGACCGAGTCTGCCGTGTCGCCTGCGGCGGTCGCTCTATCCTCCAGCTCAGCAGGCGGGACAACTGCTCTTCTACGGCACTCACCTGGCGGCGTAACCCTAAAAAAGCCGAGATATTCATTGATTTCCCGTCACTGGCACCGCGGCTGCGGTCACCAACTGCGCCTGCTGGTTCTGGGGGGTCAATGTTGGCATTTACCGCACCAGGAGCGGAAGCGGAGGCAATGCACCTCAAAGCCGGCTGCTCCTCACGTCTCAATTCTCCATTTGTAGGCGAGGAGGACGCCCTCCGGACTCCTGCTCTGATTGAGAGAGCCTCAGCACTCAGGGTGGAGGGATGGAAGAACTTGCAATTTTTGCGAGTACACTCCCCGCCTTCAGCTTTTCGGCACATAGCCGGGTGGTAGAATCTACAGTTCTCTCCCTTTTTTCAGCCCCTTCTCATTTTGCCACCAAATTTTAGAAATTTATAGTAGAGTTTCGGGTGGGCGAAGTGGCACTTCTCACCCCCTCGACCGTGCTTACATTTTTAAATGAGGAAGTGCTTACACACCTCTCTCTGCGCACGTACCTCGGCAAGACCACTAACCGACACCTCCTCATGGTCTGTCCGCGCTTCCGTACGCACACTCTCCTCTGCAGGGTCACCAGGATCATTAGGATCCACCCCCGCATCACCAGCTGGAGGCGTGGGCGGCGCAGCTGCAGCCACCGCTGTTGGGCGGCCGGTCTGCCCCGCTCGCGCGGCTAAATCCGCCTGCAGTCTAACCGCCGTCTCGTCGTACTTCTCCTTAGAAGTCTTGAGAACAGCCGGCGTCACGCAGGTCTGACAGACGAAAGACGTCGTGAGCTCCAGGCGCAGCAGGTGGTAGGCTGGGAGGCCAGAGCAGTCTAGGTGGGTGAAGCCGCCGCACTCGCCACACTTCAGGCCCACACCACTCAAAGCGTCCCCACAGCCACACTTCACCCCCACAGGGACCAGCCGGCACATGGCACTCACGGTCATTATTGCACTGTTTAGTTATTGCACTGCTTAGTTATTGCACCGCTTAATTTATTTTTTTCATTGCACAGTCTTTATTTGCTCGTTTACCGAGTTTACATTCACATTTAAACTAGCAAAGCAACGTGCAGTTTTAGGTCCCAGCACAAATACGGGATCAGCCTTTACGCATCGACAATTCTGAAACAATCAGTAAAAGTTGGTAAAGGGAACAGTGAAATTTTCAAATACACACGCACACACACACACACACGTTCGTAAATATGTACATGTACACATCGTTGATCACCTTCAAGAACGTCCTTCAATTCAGAGGTTGCTGAAGACTGACGTGGGAAAATTCCGGTTTGGTTTCCACATTTTTTTTTTACATTGGATACATTGAGGTTTTGCTTGACTGCCAGCCCCACCACAACGATGAATTGTCATGAATATCAATTGACCGAAGTGGTGAAACTAACAGTTGGGCTCTGGCCTTTTTCTTTATTCAACATCAAAATGTTTGCCGCCCAATACTGCTTCCGTTTACCGAAGGAACCCGAAAGTTGTTGTAGTCCAATCTTCGTGGTGAAATTGCTGGGTTGCGACGATCGCCGTATGACCTCAATTAGGGAGAAAAGTAAATGTCCTCAGTTAATAACGTCTAAAACTTTAAAAACTTATAAACTGAAGAACTTCTAAATAGATGCCACGATTGTTAATTTATACGTGTAATAATTACATACCTCCAATACCAACATGATAAATATGATGGACTCTCCTGAGCCAGCGACTGAGAGCTGAGGAGGTTTGGACTCATAAGCAACCCCAATTGGGTTTCGACGGCCGGTTTCTTACGCTCGCTACATCTGACACTGTCAATGTCCAACACCTGAGCGTCTAATATAACACTGTAACTCGAATTAAATAAACTGTAAGTAAACTGTGATTTTTTTTTCCACTCACTAAAATGAGCGTACTGACCGCAATACATTTCTATGTATTCAATTTCACTATTCGTTTTCATCGAAGTAGCTGCTGTAACAACTGAACTAGGAAAAAAGTTTATGTCTAAACAAATGTTCAATTTGCTTATATCTCAAATTTACTGAAACTTAAAAGCGAAGAAAATGCTAGTAAAATTAGTCGTATTTATTCATAAGTAAGAAAAAAACAAACACGTTTCGGAGATCTGCTCCGTCATCAGTTCTGTAAAATAAAAAGGATGATCAATCTAACGCAAGCATCAAAACACAGTCGATACCTGTAATTTTTTTTTTAATTTTAGAATTTAGCATCGACTGTGTTTGCATGCTTGCGTTAGATTGACCATACTTTGTATTTTACAGAACAGATGATGGAGCTGGTCTCCGAAATGTTTTCGGTTTTTTCTTTCTTTTGAATAAAAATGTCTAATTTCATTAGCATTTTCTTCGCTTTTAAATTTTTAGAAAAGTTGTTGTGTTTCAGGGGGCCTGTGACAGCAACCTTTGGAACATTCGGAACATCTAAAATTGAATTCAAAACAGCGGATTCAGTTTTTGTTTCTACGGATAATTCAAGGTTATAATCAGCGTCCTCGTTCCGTTCATGCTTTTGAAATACTGCCTCTGAAGAGCAGCTTTCTACATCGCTTCTATCTCTTGTTCCTTCTGATGAATCGCCATCTTCGCCAGATGTCACGGATCCAAATTCAACTACATGCGAAATGTTTGAAGAAAACGACTCATTTTGGGTTTCAGCGTCATTTTCTTATGAAGCTTCAGCCACAGTAGCCAATGCAGCCAACCATCGTTTATTTTGGCCGTTGCATAAAAATGCAAATTGTTTTCTTTTTTTTCTTTTTTTTCAATGTATTTATGAAATCCTCTCATAAAATAATTACAGAATAATGATGTAGAATAATTTTTTTTTTTAAATGTTATTAAATCGGATAAGACGATTAGATACCCATGCTAAAAAATAAGGATCTACTGATAGCATCGGTATCGGAATCGGCAGTATAAGCCTTTTTCTCGAATATCGGTATCGGCGTCCAAAAAAATGAAGGATGTTAGCCGATACTCCGTTACTTCTATACTACTTTCAGGAGACCAGTAATGCAAAATTTCGGATGACAATCTTAATACCACACATTGACTGCATAAATTTATTGATTCATCAGAGATATTAATAAAAGTCATATATAATCTGGTTTACAAATTAATTGAATAAGAATAATTATTGACATAACCTATTTCATTTACACAGAAAAAAATGTGCTGGAGTGTCCGTCCGCGTTATTCACAAGCACACGCAGGAACACGTGACATCTGCTAAAGATCACGCAACGTTCGCTAGTAGGATGCTTCTCAATTTAAAATATAATTTAACCCTAACCCATCAATGATCCTAATGTTCATCAGGTGATAAAAGATTTTTCTTCTGCCAATATTTATTTGAATGCGTTCACCGAAATCAACTATTCTGCTCCAAAGAATCACTAAAGGAACACATTTAAGAACACTTTACACGAATGATATTTTGCTCACTGATGCGTAATTTTCCAGGTATAACATGAATTACGTTCAGGTAAAAATAACATTATATAGTCGGCTGCGTCGTACCTGCATTGTTAGAACACGCGTAGTATTTTGGCGGTGAACCATCAGTGTCGGTATGGCTAAGTTAAGTTAAGATAGTTTAGGTTGGTTTATTCGACTAACCTAACGTTACCTAACCTAATCTAACCTATCATCACGTCAATACCGTATTACATCATATTTACGTGTCCGTTTCTCCACTTTTATATACAAAGTTCCAATAACTTCACTGATTAATAACTCAAGAATTACGCATCAGCGAACAAAATGTCATTCATGTAAAACGTTTTAATGTATTTCTTTAGAAATTCTTTGAAACAGAAATTTAAATTTCCGTGAACGCGTTGAAGTAAATATTAACCTTTTCTTAGTTTACCATTGTTATCCCTTAATTTTTTAACGCAGCTCGTCAAGGATTTCAAAAGTTTTATTTTATTACTGACAAATTGGAATTGAATTGAGTTGAATAGGTGAAATACTGATACCAGCAAAAAGGCCGGGTCAATATTGAATTCAATGTTGTCAACGACTTTTATAATTTCATTACGAAATTCAGATAATTGGAGACATTTAAGGGGAGCCACTACCCTGTACTTTACCGAATTTACCGAATTTTTCAAATTTCACTGTTCACGTTTCTATTGCATCTAGAGGAACGAAAATGAAAACAGAAATGTAAATCAAATTCTGAACACATTTTCATCCATAAAAATTTGTGATTTTCGAAATAGAGAAAAGGTATTGTGCGAACATAAAAAAAATAAATGTACTTGAGCAAAACTTTTCCCACTGAACAATTTTTTACGTAGAAGCGCGATTGTGGTCTCATTCGACGCAGGACTGTAGTACCTCGTAACGGAAAGATTTATTTGAATTTCGAACTTGAAAAAAGTTATTGTTACACATGTCCAACAATTGCGATTTTCTACTGCAAAAATCGAAAATTTTCACAGACGCAAATGAGTTCCGAATTCAATTTTACATATCCGTAATAATTTTCGTTCACCTAGTTGCAATATAAATGTGTAAGCTGGGAATAGAGAAATAAACTAGGATTTACGTGGGGAAGATATTTTTGGACAAATGTAACAATTCATTTTTTTCTAATTCGAAATTCAAAAAATCCTTCGTTTCGAGGTTCCTTCAGTCCTTCCGTGTTGAGTAAGAGCACAATCGCTCCTCTACGTAAAAAAATTCACAGGGGGAAAAGTATTGCGCAGGTTGATATATTTTTTTTATATTCGCACAATAACTCTTTTCTATTGCAAAATTAAACATTTTTATTTAAAAAAAATGTGTTCGCAATTCAATTTTACATATATAAATTCATTCTCGTTCCTTTAGACTCAATAAAAACGTGAACAGTTAAATTTGAAAAATTTGGTAAATTAGGTGAAGTACCGTGTAGTAGCTCCCCTTAAGACGTTTTACATGAATGACATCGTGCTCGCAAATGCTTAGTTTGCGAGATATTTAACTCTGAAGTAATAGAAACGTCGTATATAAAATTGAACAAACGAACAAGTAAATAAGCTGACATACGGTATTGACATAACGATAGCGGAGGTTAGATTAGTTAAATGAACTAACCTTAGTAAACCAAAAATAGCTTAACTTAGTCAAGCGAAAAGCGATTGAGGTAACATGCTAACGAAAATTTGGAATTTGAGACAGAAGTACGTTTCGCAAGTGTCTGTGATACGCAAGCTCAGTTTATTCGAGGGAAGAATTATTTTCCCTCCGTAGTACAGAGGCACCAGTCGACCCATCCTGGCGATGGCCTAACAGCGATTTTTTAATGTAACACTCAGGAATTCGGTATCCATGATACCACAAACTCGGATGAGAGCGTTATGGACGGACTAAGTTGCTAAGTTACTAAGTAACTAACTTAGTAAGGGAGGAACAAACAAATTGCTAAATAGATAATAATTGTAGTAATAACCTACTACTAAAAATGGCCGTCGTGTGTTTATTTACATGTTTCGTGTCACGCTCTTAAGAATAGATAGGACGAAATTACCTTTGGCGGTTTTGGTTTCAGTTCACTGATAAATTAATACACTCATTTTCGCTGTACAAGTACAATTTAAATAAGTCACTTAAAAAAAATGGAGAGATCAAGAGCATTACATACTCGAGTCCCTATGGTGGATACCAAGTTCGGTGGGGTATTGCATATTACAAAATACTGTATTAAAATCTTCTTTCATAACAAAACACGTGGTGTGTTTATTTGTTTGGTGTCCGCTTCTTTCGTCTCTCTGTGACGCTTATGAGGATGCTTAATGACCGAATCTGTGATACGAGTTTCACCAGTGCACATGTACAAAATAATTTTATCGCGGGTACGATTAGGATGAATATTTTCATATCTGGAAGGAAATTATAGGGAACAAGTAGAATCCCGTCATTTTTGATGGGCGTGTTCACTAGTCCCTTAAATAATGAACAGCCACGTGCCTCTGTAAATTCTTGAATAAATCAATACCACACAATAAACGCCAGCTGTCTCCTTAAATTAATAAATAAATAAATTTATGTATTTTTGTGCGTAGTTTCTCCTATGTTATTTCTTTGGGAATCTTATTGAACTCATTAAATTGGTTGGACAAGTACAAGTGCACAAGTAAAATAATATTTTACTTGCGGATACTATTAAGGGATATATTTGTTTGTCATCCATGTGTGGAAAATTTGTGTAAGGAAAATGTCGAGTTCCGTCATTTGTGAAAGGCTGTGCCCACCAGTTATGATTTTAATAATATACAATGAAAAATAATGAGTATAACCATTATTAATAAGGTAATGATAATTATCATTACTTTCTCAAGATTTCCGGTCTGTCAACATATTTTTTGATGTGAAATGATCCAAAACTTAACTTAGCCCATCTTATTCTACCATAAAATAACAGAACTTGAACCTATAGTCCGTGTTGTTGGGCATTAAACAAATCGTGAAAATTTATTGGTTTCGGTATCTGGAATGCTCGTGGCACAAGCGCAGATAGCCTACTAAGTTAGGCCCATTTCACACTGAGCCAGCGAAGCAGCATCTAGCAAGCTCACATGAGCTATCAGCAGATTGTCTGCGAGACTGGTAGGTAGGAATAGCATTTTCACATCACATGGAGGGTGCTGGATAAAAGGTGCGAGTTCAGTGTGAAAGCAACGGTCCGTAATAGTGCTACCAGTCTCGCAGTCCATCGGCTAGATAGCTCATGCGAGCCTGCTAGATGCTGCTTTGCTAGCTCTGTGTGAAATGGGCCTTAATTAAAATTAGGCATTGGGTGTTAAGACGACCGCTGCGTGGAGCGTTTTCCAACCGAGAAAAGCGGACAGTTCCTAATACAGGAAATTTGTTAACTCTGATATTTTAAGTACGAGCTGACGAAAATACGGATATTAATAATGAAAATAAAATACAACGTTTTCACGAAACGTTAGGGTCGGCTGGCGCCTCTCGTTACGATAGAGGGATTTAAACCTCGATAGTCGAAGAAGGAAAGGAAAAAATGAGAGAAAAATGCACAGAAGGAAAGGGGACAGAAAAGGTAGAAAATAGAAATAACAGTATTAGCATAATTTGCGTTACGAGTCTACCTCAGTACGATCAGCATGGGATAGTAAAAAAATTAGAAAGATTTTAATTAGATTTATCTAATGTTGAGCACGTTAGTTAAAGAAAAGGGTAACTAAGCACACAAAGGCCTCTGTACGAAATGTCAAAATGAGCAAAAATGCAATAACAAGGTTAACGCTTGAAATTACTGACTTACAAATTTAATACGACAAGATATCCAAAAAAAGTGTATTGCTCACTGAGAATCACAATTATCAAGCGTTAGCGAACGATTGCCTGATTTAACGTTATACAAACACTTATGGCAACTTTTAGAAGGAAATTTACGCACAATGAATCGGAATTAGAAGAACATAATAATAGATGGGCTAACGTAAGCACACATAAGCACAATGCGAACCAGTAAACCTCACTCACCGCCAGACATTTTAGAATAGAACGCTTCGCATGGTACCAACGCACCGCAATACTCTTATTTAAAAATTAACCACACCTTTTCAAACGATAACACACTCGCGCAAACCAGGTTCTGGATGATGCTACTTAGGTGGAACATCGTTTTAAAACACTGTTCAATGTGCTCCTTTGCTCTAAGCTGGCCCTTGTGATCATTAATTTTCTGAGTTCTCAAAACCCTCAAAAAAACACCCATCTTCTGTGATGTGGTAATCAACAGAGTGCTCAGAGAGCTGACGCGGCTACGATTCTCATACTCCATCTTGTAGGCGTTGCTGTGTTCAGTCCTCCACACGTTCGCTTCATGACCGGGAAAATTTTTTTGAATCTTACACAGCCCTTCATTCCTTGGAGCGCCGAGGGGCTTGATTACTGAAGACCTTGCGTGTCGATTCTGCATTGCTGCAGACTTCGTGATTGCGCGATTCCAATTGTCATGCTGAAGTTGCTTGTGAGCTTGGGGTTAGAAACATTTTGAATGTTTTCGCTAGAGTCGTTGACACGTTTTCACTTGACGATCATCACCGCAAAGCTGATGTGCTTCGAGCGGGTTTCTGTTGCAAGTTAACACTTCGCCGACTGCTGTTTTTTTGACTCTGTACTCTTGAAACTTCGATGTTGTTCACTTCAGTCACATGTCAAATTTTGTTGCTCATGTGCAACGCACACCGGCGAAGGGCCAGTGCTTCGTCTATGCACTCAGTTTCGTGCACCTCTTCTTGCGTAACTTAGAGAAAAGACCTCCCGTTTCTCCTTGTGTTCTGCTTTTATTTGTTCCACTTGGTTCCTTCTAGAAGGTTCTCGAATGTTCATTGTTACAAGGACAGAATTTTAAACCTGATTGGTGGATATCTTGCTGATTCTGACGCCTTGAACTCTCATTGGTTATGTCCTCGAGTGCCTCTGACACACCTACTTCGCGGTACTTACTTGCGCTCCCTTTGGCTCTGGTGATGCGACTCTCTGCCTAAGTTCACGCCTCGCAGCTATCCCTTGCACCTCTATTTCTCGAGTAATGCTGGCCGTTGCTTAGGCTTGCTGTCCCCATGCCTACGCGGCGTCAGCTTCAACGTTTCTCTTCGAACCGTCTGAAATCGACCATAAGCACTTGGCTAGACAAACTTCGATTGCAATACAATTTGACCCTTCTGCGTACGCACCTGCTAGACTAAACTCGCTTGCCCGATGAAATTTCCCCTATCTGGCGTCTAACGGTCACGATACCCGATCTACTAAACAAAACATTCCCATGTTTCTTCACAACGCAGTGTTCCCGTCGCAGCTTTGCGTAACTTACCTGACGAAATTTTACCTAACGAAATATTTCATTTCGTTACAACTTACATTTGGGGTTCCAGGTTAGATTTTTTCATTTCCACGAACGTTCTTTCTTTTCCCTGTAAATACCAAAGAATAATGATAAAGGAAATTAAAAGAATACTTTTTGGGGAAAAATATTGTGCAAATTGTTAATAACGAACTTCTCCTCATATGCTGTTGGCATTCATACTGGTAACAACCATTTTCAAAAGAAATGGTTCTGTGTAATCAATTTTCAATGGATTTCACAGAATTTATTACCGCAATTTTCTCTTTTAATCGTTAACATCATGATTTTCTTTCTCAAAAACAGAAAATTATGCATGCAAATCTCGTGTCTTGCCGAGCGAAGTGAAGTGCCACCTATGTATTTACAGGTAAAACATGTTCAGTTTCATTGAATGCACTGCGTGTTCCACTGTTAACGTGACAAATTTTTAAGTTTCCTTATATTCGAAATCATTTAATTTTCGACAAATGTAAACACTTCCATAAGAATTTTGTAACATCTGATTTAAAGCCATTTGATCATTAAGTTTGAGATAGATCATGGGTTTTCAGAAAAAGGTTTGATAAGAACAGGTACATATGATTGTATAGTATTTGATTAATCCAAAGAAATTGTTGTACAACATGTGATAAACAAAACAAGTGCGTAATATATGTACGAAGGAACCAAATGCCTTGACAAATTTAACCATTGGATTATGAACAGAATCAGTTAATTTTCATATTTGAGAACGAGCCACATCGGTAGCAGGTCCCTTAATAGCTTTCAATGAATCTATTTATAAAATTTTTACCTGCAACACTCGTAAACGTCTTTCATCATAAGCGCCCTTCCCTAGCGTGGACAAAAAACCTTGCGTGTTCTTCGCAGAGTGAAACGGGGCCTTATCACGCTGAAAATGATTCTTTTGCTCAGTACGGAGAAGTACTTTGACCAAGGAAGCAAATTAATTTGGTTCCACGAGCCAACAACAGGACACGAAAGTAACCTTTAATCCTTCCGGTACTCTAAACGGTACTATAAGGTCATTGTCAACTAGACCAGCCTAAATTCTAACACCTCATTCTCCCTGTTGGATTCCAAATCGAAAATGATGCTCATGACTATTTCTGATCCAACCTCTACCCCAGTCATCAAGCCCGTCCTCGGTTGATCTCGTCTCATCTGTGGACATCACTTGATTCATGTCTGCCGTCCCGCACACTTTAGCCTATTCCATTCGTAAAGCCTTGCGCCGTGATGTTATGGTAGACCGTATTTTTGGCATAATACTCTCTCCCAAAACCGTAAGTAACGTGCCTCACGTGGATTTAGAAACAGATAGAACATCGGCTTACTTAAAGAGTCCATTGGATCCAAGCCCAGGGTTTTTTGTAGTTGCCTCGTAACACTTCATAGGTTCTGCTCAAAAGTAGACTTTAAAACGCCAACATTTGACAGTTGCTTCCTCGGTCAAGGATTTTCAAATATCCCTATACTATACCCTATACTATATACTATACTCGCTGCAATAGGCCATCAACTTGGGAGGGTTTCTTTGAGCCATCTTTTTCACAATAACCATCATCTCAGTCTCTGTCAGATTTTTACCCTTCTCCATGATAGGACGATTTCCCCAGCACCTAGTACCGTAGCACGGTCAAATTGCCGTTTACGTGTGTCAACTCCTCACAAATGAAACTGCGTATTTTGAAAATTAATTCGAGTGTACTCATATCATAGCAGTCAGTGGTTCTTAACCGTTTTTGGCAGTGACCCCAAATCTGCCCAGAATGACTGCCGCGTTCTAAGCCTCCAAAACAATAAAAAATTTCATTCAGAATATGAATATTCTTTTGAGAACAGGTAACCTTATCTCCCCAATGAAATGGCTTGGCGACCCAAGTTTGGGTCGCGACCCAGGGGTTAAGAACCACTGCCACAACTGGTTCTCCACAGAATTCACATTGATTTCAGTCAAATTGCAATTCCTGGAAACGTAAAAAAATTAGGTTGCAGTAATAGCGTGATACGGAGTGTGTGAATTAATCGCTTGTAAATTGTAATTTTACCGTGAAAAATATTTAAATCACAGATTTCATTTCGCATCAATAGCTTCAATTGATGAG
The DNA here is from genome assembly GCA_014220935.1 of Platorchestia sp. MABIK. Taxonomy (NCBI): domain Eukaryota; kingdom Metazoa; phylum Arthropoda; class Malacostraca; order Amphipoda; family Talitridae; genus Platorchestia; species Platorchestia sp. MABIK. The sequence continues at coordinate 51,570 of JACJUY010005101.1, forward strand.
CACAGCGTGATAAAACCATAATACATCCGTCAAACATTATCAGCATCATCAGGCTACGAACTGGCGACTCTTCAATGTACCCTTGTTTTAGCTGGTGCCTTTGTGAGTTACCACAGAGCAACCCATCATGACTCGTAGATTCCCCAGCTCGGTTCCTTTAGGCATTAGTAAAGGGCTGTTCACACTAGGGGACATTTTGGAAATGAGTCGCGACACTTGTATACGAGGCTCACCACTGAGGGTCAAATTTGTGTGTGTGTATACGAAGTTCCCTATTCGCTATGATCGAATTCGCGAGGCGCGACACTCAAGAGCCTTGCAACTACTGTGGCGAATAGGGATCTCCGTATACACACACACACACACACACAAATATGAGCCTCAGTGGTGAGCTTCGTATACACGTATCGTGCCTCACGGACAAAATGTCCCGAAGTGTACACGGTCTTAAAGATCAGCAAACACTTGAACAGCTGTTTTACTCAAGCGTTTCCTTTTACGTGACAGTAGAAAATTACAAACTAAGTTATATCACAAGACTTTTACTAAAATCCCTTATTTTGAATATTGTGCTTTTTTCCAATGTTAAAATCCTTCTAGCCGTTAAAGACGATGTTGGTAAGCGTATTTTAGCGGATGCAAGGAAGTAGTTTCAGTTGACCCACTGAAACTATAGCTGTAGCTGAACCACTGTGTTCAAAGATTGCAGCTGATTTTTTATTTCATAGCCTACTTGGACGTACAAGGTCCTGTGAGGGACTGTAAATATAATCCCTACGTGCACATTGACCACTTTATCCATGTTTGTGAGGAATCTCTTTTCGTTTCTCTCAAGAATCTCATTCTTTGATTTGTATCAGCTTTGAAGTTTTTGCAACAATTTTTTTCCAGTTTCTTTTACACCTCTGAATTTTCTTCAGACAAACATTCTATTCATTTTCAAGGATATCTTTATCACCGATGACAATTTGCCTCCCTGCCTGTTGTAGCTCTGCTATAAAAATAGTTTTACACAAAAAAAATGTGATTCTTTCATTCAAATTTTTGGTATTTTTAAAAATATTATACGTTTTCGGTTTTCAAACTGGTTTTCGAACAAAAATGATTGAATAATGCAACCATGATGTATTCGAGTTTTAGAGTGAAGGCTACGATAAACACTGAACGCCTTCCTTTTGAATTATGTTAAAGGTACAACACTTTTGTGACTGGGTGAATTTCCTTGAATTTTATGCTTTAATTGCAAATATTCACCCTCATTATTTTTTCGGTTATTTGGCTCAAGGATCGTCTTTTTGATCGCTACCGTTCGAATTCACAATTGACAAGCCATCTGTTTGACAAAATTGTGAATGAAACAGACACTTTATTCTGGAAAACATTACGCCCAATTTGTCTTCTATTTTTAAATGAAGGAACGAGTTTTAATGTAGCGAAATCGTTCCTTAGAATTGAATTTTTCCAATTTGTTTTGTGCATTAGGCTGAAAAACATTCGCATAAAACGTGAAAAAATTTTTTGATCCTTGTACTATGATAATAAAAAAATTCCATTCGATTGCAATCTGTAGCTGATCAAATAAATTTCTTGCTAATGGCATAGTTGGCGTTGGAATACGAAACAAAGAAGAAATTTTCAAGCACAGCCATCCTTAGTCAGCAGTAGTGTCTACAAGCTCGGACGAAAGGCAACACATTACCTAAAACTTTGCTTAGCTCTTGCAGACGGGACGGAACCCATTCTATGTTACCTCAATATAGAATCATTTTAAATATGGTGAAAATTTATTTAGTCATCGTTAGGTATGTGTAAGCTGCTGTACTTAATGAACGTTTAGGTTGATGGAAGCATAGTGTACGTTGTATCAAACGGAGTTGCGATTCTTGTTCAAAATTTATTATGACCCACTATAGATATATGAGTGTTGCAAGATATGATCAATAAGAATCACGGTGTGAATTCTGAGAATACCTTATGGGCCCTATTACACGGGGAAAAACTTTGCCTTGACTACGGCAACTGAAATGACGCAACTTGTGGGTGCGCTATTAAGGGGCTTTCACACGGTCAGTTTTTTCGTCAGTCACACTCACACTCATTGACTGTGGTCAAAACACTCGCGTTCACACGTACGTTCACGTGACTGAAGTGGTGAGCCACTGGCAGGCTCGGCGGTAGTTTACAATGTATTGTCGGGATAGGTTCGCCGTGTCCAAAGCAAGCTTATTCATCGGTTTTGCGGTCAAAAAGGGGAATAAACTCCTCAAATAGATATTGGGTGAAAGAATGGCTAGCTAAACATCCACAAAATGGGAGTTATAACAGGATTTGCAGGGAGTGAAGGCTAAATGACGAGATTTCTTTCACTAAATATTTGCACGTTTTTTTTCTTTGTCGCAGCATTTGTAAAATTTGGTTACACTAAATCTAACAAATACTACAACTACTACAAATGTAATAATCTACTTTATAATAATTTCAAGTCCAGGTAATATTTTCCGCCCGTTCTATACAGTTCGCATGTACCAGCGTGTAATAGTACAGCTCGTAAATTTAATTTTTTTCGTGAAGAATTATATTAGTTCTCTTCCTAGTAACACAGGGACTAGGATATATAAGTAACAACTGAAATCTGGCGCACATTTGTTAGAACTGTATGATTGAATGTACGCGTAAATCTGGCATTCGCAAGCAAATATTTTTAAATATAATAGGCCTCTCTAATTAATACTTTATAATATCTAATAGTTCATGTGGATGAAACAGCAGTACGGGTAAACTAATAAACGTTTAGATTTATTTCACGAAACATTTGCATGCTGAAAATAAATGTTAAGGAAAATTCATTGAAAAAATTTATTGTGTTATTTTGAAAATGCCGGGTAAATTGTTGAAACCGTACTTACGGCCAAATATTGAATTTTTTTCATTCTAATAAACAAAGATATTGTGCCTTTGAAGTATTTCTTGAGAGAATATTTAAATAAGATTGGAATTTCTGTGTAAATGGCGCTGACACTGCAACTGGACAAATGCATTATGATATGCTTGTAACAAATTAACTATTGTTTCCCGCATCATTATGAATACTGGAAGAGTACGCACCTTTGAATTAGGTGCTACCCCCTGGAAAATAATTGATTTCTTGGAAGCAAATGCTCTGAATTCTTTCTTAAACTATCTTCGAAACGTGTCATATTTTTTCTTCAAGCCATTCTCATGAAACTAATGATGTGTTGCTTCATTAACATATTTGAGCGACTTGCTTATTATATCTCTGCTCTTGTATTCGTTGCTTTGCACTTTCTACAAAGCAGGCGGCTCATGAAAATAGCTAATTTATTATTGAGACCAGGCGAAGACCATTTGAAACGGGAGAGCGATCGCACCCATCCTTTCTAGACGCCGGGGGGGAAGACCCGTGGAGGGAGTATATAGTGGAGGGAGCATAGACGACTGAAAAGTGAACCAGTTTTTGAGATTTCGCTCATGTCTGTGGTAACCAATAGCGTTCTCGCTACTGTGACGTCAGTTACCTACAAACTACGGTGGAGTGGACACACGCATGCTGAAAGCTTTTCTATCTGCTGAGTTAGTCACACCTGGGTATTTCAACCCAGATCTAGGTTTTCTCAAGAAATATCTGAGTGTTGATTTGACGTCATGGCAGAGTTGCCAAATTAAGCACTTTTTTCCGGACATAATTCCTGAGCTTATATCTTGAGAAACAAAATTTGATTGTTGAAATTGAAAGCATTTTACAGTCCCAGCAAAGTTCAAAGTCTATGAATGAATTTCGGTGTCAAATTTCAGATAGAAAAAAGTTAACTCTAGGATTTTGTTCACAGAAATGACAAGTTTGGTAACACTGCTTCAAGGCGTCACCTGGGTTTTTCATAATTTCACTCAATACTGAAATTTATTTGGCCCAAATAAATGAAGCAATTGAAGGAATTTCAAACAATTTATTTACCACAAGTGATACAGAGGTAGAATGTTTGTTATGTCTAGTACAATGGTCAAATTTCAGTATAGCTAGCTGTGGGGTCGAATAAGTTCAGCGACTTATAGGGCATTCTACCATTAACGTTATTCTAGGGTGTATAATAATGTTCAACCATAGTTGCGCAGTAGACTGATCAATGAAAAAGTTACCTCGATATAGGATGCTTCATTTTACAAAATAGATTATATAGACTATTTGTTAAGAGTATATCAGTCATGGACCAGTCATGGACCAGTCATGGAGGAGACAAGATTTGACTTGGTGATTTTACACGACTAGTATTCTGATAGGAAATGAGACTCATGAAATCTTTTGAATACCTCGTAAGAATACCTTAAACGTATCTCCGCAGCGATTGAGTATCAAGTTTTAGTTCCGGCGAAGAGGAAACTGTGTGGCGACCGGGCCTTTGAATAATAAGGACGCATGAATTTTACTTCTATTTCGTAAAGCTTATACAGGCGGGAAGAATCTTATACCGATTTTAACACCCAACTCAATGCCGAACTTGACACCGAAAATTTGCATTCACATCTGTGGATTAAAAATTGACTTCATATCAAATCAACTAACGAGCCCCATTAGAAAGCTGTTTTTTTTATTATTTAAGTTTGAAGTGTGAATTTCACCGAAAAAATAGTAAACTCGACTACAAAGTGATGGTGCATGACATCATGCTTCTATCGCACCTAAAAGGGCAGATGTGACAATTCTGTCAATTTCTGAGTACATGGACACCCTTAAAGGCATCTTAAATTTTTTACCACAAATACATGCAGTAGCGTACGTCAACTTGAGCACCCCAACCCACCCGTTAAGAACTGCGTTATAGCGCAACGATTTACCACTCTTTCGTGGATTACTTTCCGTCAAATAATAATGCCAAAATAATTCGTCATCTTGCGTCTCAACGATAATTCTTCGTTACAGAACATACTGAGCACGTATTGACGAATCTCATTTGCCTGGTATCTCCATTGGTGAATACTCTCCCTTGCTCATTTTTTACGATTCAAGACGTCACACAACAGTTTGGAATGTTTGCGTGGGTATCATGATTTGATTGCCTCAACGCTGGGATTTGCAAGCATGCGTATATGTGTGTACGTATATGGGTGTATGTGCGCATATGGGTGTGCATTTGTGCACATACACCTGTGTGTACTGGACTAGTAACTGGTATATAAACAATGAATACCAGCCTTTTTACCTCACTCTCAACTTCTAACACTACCCAACACATCATTTCATTCTATTATTGCAAAGCAATCCAAAGCTTAAACGTTTTATACATGTAAAATGTGGTACCTATGTATGCTTATCAAATGCAGACATTTTGCGCCATATTTCAAAGATAATGGGATTTTTTTCTAAAATGAAACCCTTATTGGGCATTCATATTTTCTTTCTTACTCACGTCCAAAAATGCTCTTGTTAGGCTAGTGTAGTGCAATTATCAAATCATCTCTTACGCTCTAGAGTATATTATAACAACCGCGCCTAAGCCTCACATATTTCTGGAAATATTTCTGTACCTGGGAACCGTTGTAAGACAATCGTTTTCACGTTTCTGACTCAGATAGACTGTTTTGTGCCACTATTTCTAGTACGGAAATTTCATAAAATTCAGGCCGTAATAAAAGGTATTTTCTCGGTGTTTCTCAATTGGAATGCTAGTTTATACTGACTAGTTTACGCTGATATTTACGCACATGTCACTTGTGTATATGTGTACGTGTGCACGCTATGCGTGCGTAGATGGGTGAATGTGTCACTACGTAATACTTCATTTCACTTCATTATCATGACGCATTTATGAAAATATATATATATATATTTGTTGCGCGATCACCCACATTTGATAAATCAGACGCATATGAACCAATAATCTTTTCGATACATTATTTAATTAAACATCGTAAGAATATTTCATTAGAAATTGTAAGCAGCAACACATACTGAAAAAGTTGTCACGAATTTCCTTTGCTCATTATCCTATATTTCAGAACATCGCACAGCATTTTAAAGAACGCGTATTTCTTGTGATTTCTTCGATGCATAGAAATGTATTTGTGTATGTTTACGTGTTGGTTGTATGTATGTGCGTAGGTATGTATGTGCACGTGTATGTGTATATATTTACATGTACGTGTACGTGTGCACATGTGTGTACTAAACCGACAACTGCCATTTTCAAACTAGAGATAATGGTCTCTTCCTGTTCACTCTCAACTTGTAACATTACCTAACTCGTCATCTCTTTATTATTGTAAAGCATTCACGTAAAAAATTATACATTTTTTGTGTGATCATCCATTTATATTTAAATAAAATGCATATCAACTAATGATCGTTATGTTAAAATGATTTAATTAGAAATACAAAACTTATAATTTTCGTGTTCCTCCTGCTTATACTCGTATATATATTTTTTTCTTATACGATTTCGTTGAAATAACACTTTGGAACATCGGCCGAAACAAGCGATTCATAAAGTATTTCCTGGCGTCAAGAATTGCGAAGTTTCATGTCATGTATGTGTAAACTGTCATAAGTCATGAAGTTGTGTTATCTCTTATAATCATCATTACATGTATCATCAAATGTAGTTTCAGCTAGATTAGGAGTACGTTGCCCTCAATCATTTTTCGACTAGTGACATGGGTATTACAATACTCGTGTGTGTGTGTATCGTCTAAGTGTAATAACTTTAAGATATTTAAAAACCAAAGATGGTACTTTTGTACCATCTCTATGGAAATAAACTGTTTTTCTTTCTGTTCTTTCTTTCTTTTTTCAAATCGACATCCAAGGCTAGAAGTTTAGCTCAGTCGATTGTTATCATTCAGCCCTGCGGGCTAAAGAAAATAAATCATCTTATATCTCTAGGGGAACACTAGCTCCAATCAACTATCGGGAGACTACGTTACAACGCGAGAATTTACTTACTTGTCTGTCAGATCATTTATTTCATATGAAATCAACCTACAAGCCTAAAATTAGGCTCAACCGAAAGCTTGAAACGCCTCTTTTAAAGGGCAATAAAACAAAAGTGGAAAAAACCTTTTGAACATCATCCATGACACAAGAAAATTTTTTTTAGACATTCAATTGATTGGAGACGCTGATAATACATAATTCAGGAAATGGCAAATGTTGAATAGGAAAAGCCTGAAAAAAATTGCAGAACAACCAAAGCTGATCGACGTTGATATGTTTTCAAGTGAAAAATGGACACACGATAATATATTTTTTTCGAACATAAATTTTGTAGGAATATTTAAATAATAGTGCAAGACAGAGACTGGCTTTTAAATTTATTATTAAGACAATTTGCCGCAATGGGGTCAAAATCAATCAAAACTCAGGACTGTAAGTACCAACATAATTAACAGAGCATTGAATTTCCTACATATTAATACTAAAAATGTTGTACTAAATGATACTAACAGCATGAAATAATTAATTCATTTGCTATATCAATTACCAACGAAATGGGTGAAAGAGCTGCAGTGTAAATCTCTGTTTCGATAAATAACAAAGTAAACCGGTTTCAGCATAAAAATATTCGACAAGTTCAGAAAGTTATTGTATTGACTAGTTCAGAAAGTTATGTACACAAACATCATACATATTTGAAAAACGAATTTCACTTTTGTCCTCTACAAAAAAGTAAATGATTAACCGTAAACTGACCTCAGCATAACCGGATGAATGAAATATGATTATATTGAATCAAATGTTAGTTAAAAACCTCCCTATCCGAAGCAAAGGCGTTCAAAAAAGAGGAATAATGAAGGCTCTATTTAGGATGGTCATTAGGGAACGCGGATTCTGTGCACAAGGCGTGTTCCCGCACAAGATCCCCTGCGCAGAGAAACAGCAAGTTTAGAAAATACGTTGGAAGAAGGAAAAAAGTCAGAAAGAAAGTGAGAGGAGCTGCAAACATGACAGCAGTGAACCGAAATAAGATGGTCCCTTACAAAACGAAAGATTGAATTATAAGTTAGTTTAAGCCTCTCTATCCGCCACAAAAACGATCCAAAGAAAAAAAGGAGGAAGGCACCATTTAGTATGGAATCAAGGAAACGTGGAATCTATGTAGAAAGGGCATAGAAACAGTTAGTTGAGAAAGAAGGTTATGAAACAAGATCAAAGTTGAAGAAGAAAGTAGTCGGTGCTGAAAAGCAGGACAGCAGTGAACCGAAAAAAGATGATCCTTAAAACATAACAAAAACATTTTTTATTTCAACAAAAAGAAGGCCTACCTAACACTCAGCTCGGGCACTTACATTTTACCTTTGGGAGTGCTAATTATAACAAAACGAAAAGCATACTTTATTTCAACAAAATGAAAGCCTACCAAACTATCGGATCCGGTCCATACGTTGTCCCCCTCGGAGCGCTAATTTCCATAGATACTATTATTGTCTCCCCTTGAGGGAATGAATAATATTAAAATACGAATGACTCGAGTAACAGTAAGAATAGTAGCGAGTCTACTAACACTTCGAAACACGGATGTATTGATCATATTAATTAGTTTGAGGCTCGCATAAATCGGACATTGCTGTTTCAAGAGAGGAAAGTACAAGGTACCCTCTGGAAGATGGTACTTTTTTATTTGTGGAAATGGGCAATGCTGGGCGTTATCGCGATAAATTATCGCGAAAACGATTTCGGGTTATCGGTTTTCAGAAAAATTTTTTTCCGAGTTATCGATTTATCGGTATCGCCGATACTTTTGGTTCCAACCTATCGATAATCGATAATTTCAGTTTTTCCCGCTGGGATTCGACATGACGGGGCGGGACGAGTTCGGGACAATTCCTATACGTGTAGGATGTACGTGTTATGGTGTAATAAGGTTGGCCTCTTTTGTGGCCTTTTTGATCAAAAGTGTGGCCTCATGTGGGCTGGGACATCTGGCAACCAATATCGTTATCGCTAGTATCGGAATTCGGATTTATCGGTTTTCGATTATCGGCGATAAATTTTTCGCCAATTATCGATTATCGGTTATCGCCGATAAGGTTTTCGTTATCGATTATTCCGTTATCGCGATAACGTCTTTTCGTTATCGTGTCCACCACTGGAAATGGGAATTTATTCCATGATGACTTCCAGCACATAAATCCTGGTGCAAGGTTGCAAGAAGGTTCAAAAGAAGAAAATCACGAAATGAGACAGAGAGGTGCAGAAAGGATACCAGTGAAGCGAATGAAAAATGGTCTTCAAATAAAAATATTTCACGCTATATAAATTTTTTCCATGAAAATTGGATAGATCATCCAAGAATACACGTGTTACATTTTATCACTGCTTGCTACAAAGTTGCTGAGAAAAACTGATACAAACAACCCTGCAAATTGGCTACCGATGGGCTTTTCAACATTACAGTCAACTAATAGGGAAAAATCAAGCAGAATGTAATGAAGCCAATAAGAAGCGTCCCAACAAAAATATAAGTATAAGGAGGGTCAATTAGAAGGTCGTCATTGATTTCAATTGAAATGATTACCTATATTAGTCGCATTTACGCCTTTTAACCCAGATCTTAGTTTTTTTTCAAGAAATATCTAGTTTTTGATTTGGCGTCAAGGCAGGATTTCCAAATTGGGCATTTTTTTCGGGACGCAATCCCTATGCTTATATCTTGAAAAACAAATTTGACTGTTGAAATTGAAAGCATTTCACAGTCCCAGCAAAGTTCAAAGTCTATAAATAAATTTCAGTGTCAAATTTCACATCGAAAATAAATTAACCCCCGGATTCTTGGGATTAACCCCAGAAAAAGTTAACCCCAGAAAATAACCCACGAAAATATATTTTATTTCGAACAATAAATTTGGAATGAATCATTTTATAATAGGGTAAGACATAAACTGGTGATGGAATGTATTTCTGCATATTTCTTTAATTGAGTACGAAATATTTCCTTGACGTCCCAGTTCTGACATGGATTAATTTGGGATTCTTATATTCCGAAAGATAATAAATTGACTGTCCTCATTTGAGGACACTTAACAATATCAGAATTACTTTTCCAATTTTTCAACCTTTCGAAACTGTTCTAGTTCAACACGTGTTAAAATACGAAGATAATCACTTATCATCTTTACTCAGAAAACACTCAATTGTTAAAATTCTAAATCAGTATCTATAAACGCAAAAATTGGAAAATAAATTATCTAAGTGCGTGTCAGCCATTTTATTCAATGAAGTATGTTTACGAGAAGGCTTTCTCCCTACCTATACGGATGTTCGTCTCTATGATGGCGAGGCAAGACACTCAACATTGACTCGAGACTTCAGAAAGAACTTGCTTCTTCATGAACTGCAACAGAAGAGGACCTTGAAGAATGAAGTAAAAACGGCTCTTGAACAAGAACGACAAAATTTCCTAACGTTAGCCCGTGAAGAAGTTTGTCCTGGATTTGAAGAAGTTTTACAGTTTACAAGGGCTCGTGATAATGAAAGCAACCTGTCATCTGTGTCTCGTAAGCTTAATCGGCTCTACAATGGAAATTTAATTTTACCAGAAAACCGTGATAAGTTCTTAAATTTGACTGATGTGGTGCTTAATAAGCATGAGATAGAAGTTTTGAATCTAGGCTGGAATTACCACACTAAGAGTAGATTTGACCCTATCAGGAAACAGCTGCAGTTAGAGTTAGTGTATCAGAATATTCTCAGTTTAAATCGTGAGGGAATTGTATCTGTCGAACCTAACTTAGACGCTGCATTAATAGCCGAGAGTACTCGTAATAGAAGCACTTGTACGAGGAATGGTCTAACTCAGCTTCAACGCCAGGCCCTCCGAAATTTACGTTCGAACAAAGAGATTGTAATACGAAAAGCAGATAAATGCAATAAATATATATTATTAAAGCACGATGATTATAAGCAGAAATTAGATTGTATCCTCGCTGATAACAGTAAATTCGAGCGCTTGCATCATGATCCAACTGAGCATTTGAAGAAAAAACTTAACCAACTTATTTCTAGCGTTAACGCTGTTCCAAACAATTTTAACTTGAAAAAACTAGATGGGCACTATCAACCTGGTTATATTTACGGCAATGCAAAAATTCATAAAAACCAGAATGATCCGCCTTTGAGGCCAACAATATCTCAGGTTCCTACCGTCACTTATTCTGTCGCTAAAACCTTGAACAGAATTATAACTCCGTATATCCCGCAAAAGTTTGTGCTAAAATCAACAGATGAATTTGTCACTTTGCTACGCGGAAAAACTCCGAGGGGCATTATAGCTTCCCTGGATGTTGAATCCTTATTTACTAATGTACCTGTTTCGGACACGATAGAGATCATTTTAAATTGTGTATATGATAGCGAAGATCTGTCTCCTCCTAATTTGTTTCCTCGGCATATTTTAAAGCAACTCCTTACTATCTGTACTACTGAATCTCCTTTTCGACATATTGATGGTAGTTTGTTTCGTCAGGTTGACGGGGTGGCTAAGGGTTCCCCTTTAGGACCTACATTTTCTAACTTTTACATGTCTCACGTTGAAAACCTGGTCTTGAACTCTATACCGGTTAAGCCGTTTTTGTACGCCAGATACGTGGATGACATTTTTGTTGAAATTGAGACCGTAGAGCAGTTGGAGATGTTGAGGAATTTCATGACTAATAATTCGGTGTTGCGTTTCACGTACGAGCTGAGTGTAAGCAGGAAGCCATTTCTTGATGTTTTAGTTGAAGCTTCACAGGTTGCTTTTGTGAGATCTGTTTATGTTAAGCCCTCGCATGCTGGTGAAACCATAAACTACGACTGTGACGCACCGCAAGTGTATAAAGAAGGAGTCATTCATTCCTTGGTTAATAGAGCTTACAAAGTGTGCAGCAACTGGGTTAGTTTTCATTCAGAAATGCTAAGAGTCAAACGGTTGCTGGTTAATAACTATTTCCCCAATACTCTGATTGATAAAACTATAGGTAAGTTTGCCAACCGAATTTTGAATAGAGATCATAATCCGAGACCTAACCAGCAGAATATAAATGTATTTTATGAAAATCAGATGCATAACAATTACAAAATTAACGAACGTGTTTTTGAAAATATTGTCAAAGTTTTCGTGAAACCCACAGATCCAGAGAGGGCAATTAAAGTGCGTGTGTATTATAAAAATCTCAAAATCAGTGATTTTCTAGTAAGAAACAATATTTCCAGATCACGAGTCAGCGACCTAGACAGAGCCAATGTGATATATCAG
>JACJUY010005102.1:34918-56105 GCA_014220935.1 Platorchestia sp. MABIK
GTTGGAGAAAATTTCAGAATATTTTTGAGCTTGTAAAATGACTGCTAACTGCTTCTGATGTCCTTAAAAACTCTGAGTTATCCATCTTGAGGAATTTATGGGTGAATGAATGGTCAAAGTATCTCTCATGCCTGCCTGCAAAAAAAAAAGAAAATCCATGATTATTTCTCTTATAAATCTACTTGCCTTAAAAATTCACATTTAGAATACTTCTTTGAAATACATTGATGAATTAAAAGATTTTGATAGGATTGAGAGCTACCAACTAGATTAACAAATGGTTTTTATGAAGGCTTGTAGAGTAATTCTACTTAATTGCTTCAACAAAGATCAAAATTAGGTTTACTCTAGGTAATGTTATTGCACTAGATTATCTTGACATCAACTGCATAGCGCTGTCAATCTTATGTTACTTGTTGATCTCTCCATCATCAGCTGTAAAGAAGCACTTCATGAACAAAAAGAAAGCTTCATAATTGAGCTTTGTAGACTACTACTAAACATTACCTTAGAACCAGCATTGGCTGAGAAAAGAATTTTATCTTGCTCATGTAATTTTCTTAGGTAAAACTTCAATTTAAATTTTTACAAATAAAATAATTAAATAAATAAAACACTCAATTGAAATAAAATTGTTGCTATTATATCACAGAATGTATGTGAATTCAATTATTCGTAACCTTTAGAATAAGGTTCATTCATCAAAAATCACTTTCTCAATAAAAACACACACAATATATAACAAAGTTATTAATGGAGAATTAAATGTAAATTTTAATATCTAACGTGAAGCATTGTCATCAAATCATTGACGGGGTTCAACGTCAGTATAAAAAATGTTTATTATTATCACATTCTAAAATTTAACTTGCGTTATTAACTCCAATAAGAGAGGAAGTTAATCAGCTGTTTCATTGTTTGTTTACAAACAAAGCCTGAGTAACCCCAAAATCGTGTTCACAGTGCGTTCTCGGATCTCGTCATGAGTTACTCCGGTGAGAGTTACGCGGGTAACTCTCGGGGTTATGACTGGAAAAACGCCTCTGAGGTGCGCAACATCACATCCGGAGTATCCCTTCGCTTAAAATATGATCCGAGTTTCCTATCATTTTTAAAATATGAGCATGGGTTTCTTTGTGGAAAAAACCTTTTAATTGTTGACACAACTTTCATTTTCATTTTCTCTGTGCGGGACCCTATAAAAGGTAACAGAAAATACACCCTAAGCTTTGGCACAATAAGAATTCTCGGATTTGACGTGAACTTTCTACTCAAAAATTTTCGTAATTCACTAGTAAAAATATTCTTCGGGTAATTATTCGAACAGAAATTATTTTGCAAATAATTCATCTCTGAATGGAACAACTTGTAGGATGATGAAATTTCAAACGCTCTGTGAATTAACGTTACTATCTCTGAAATTTTGTATTTTGAGAATATATTACTGAAAAAGTTCGTGCCCAATCCCGTGAAAGTTGCTTTTCGAAACACTGAAGTCGTGAATTTGTCTCCCGATCTTGTAACTTTTACATACAAAAATGATAATTAATTATTCACTTCTAGTTCACATGTGAATTAGATATTCCTATGACACTCATTAAAATATTGAAGAAAGTGTTGGATTGTGTGATTGTTAGACGTTTTCCATCCACCAGGACCTGCAATTGAAACGAAAACAACACTAGATTAGCATGGCCATTAAAAAAAAATTTTACAATGTTACAAATTAAAATTAAAATTACTAAACCTAAACACATCAATGCAAAATAAAATCAGCAATACAAATAAAATGTAAATGTACTTTTGAAAGTTAGCAGTGAAATGCTAACTACTTCTGAATCAGATAACTGAGTGTTAAGACAATTTTAAGTGAAAACTATGAAACTGATTGTCAATTAGTTGAGTTATCAACAGTGTACAACCAGGAAGTTTCTCATGAAGTATTCACGAGGTTGAGGTTATCAACAAGGTGGATTTTTTCATCAACAGTGATTTTGTGGTGATGCAATTGCAATTGCGCAACGCGCTCACCATTTTTGATTGGCAATCAAAATTCGAACTGAAGTGTTGATTGTTATAAAAAACAAACAAATTAAAGATCGCAACTTCACTGATCGTGAGACTATTCGTTTGCACATTCGCAATTAAAATTTCTAGTTAACGTATGTGTTGACTGCTGTGAAAATTACAAATTAATAATTTTAATTGCACCTAGCGTGAGAACTTGAACTACGTGATCCAAAAATGCGTGTTACTCGAAATTAAAAATACAACCTAAACTTAACATAGGGTAATAAATTCGTTTTGCTGTTTTAGCAACGAGAATTACTAATACTAGGGCACAAGCATATATCAGATTATTATAATGCGAAGCAAGTAACGCAAGGTAGACACTTAATACTTAATTAACACGTAATATAGTCGTACAGTCGTAAACCTGTAGCAAAGTCGTAATGTCTGTCAAAGTCTGTCACGTCTTCAAACGTTGAAGTCGCAAATTATGGTTGTTCTTTTCCTTTTAGAGCTAGCACATGATTCATGTTGCTCTTGTGAATCTTGTCTCCAATTTTTATATCGACCCAGTGGCCTTTGACTTATGTAATCACACCTGGTCATTTCCACGTAAGGTCTAGTTTGTCCAATTTTGAATGGTTCTTTAAAATAACTCTGTCTCCTACATTAAAAATCTTGTCTTTACGTTTTAGATTACGATACATTGTTCTATCAGCAGTGTTATTTATGATCAAATTCCTAACGTTCTCAATAATTCGAATTGCCTCCTTTGCAAGAAAATTCACAAAATCTATTTCGTTATCGTAGCTGTAGGAAATGTCGAAAGTTTCCCCCTTAAAATACGGACACGTGTCTCTACCTGATATGATGTAGCT
This sequence comes from Platorchestia sp. MABIK, assembly GCA_014220935.1. Classification (NCBI taxonomy): domain Eukaryota; kingdom Metazoa; phylum Arthropoda; class Malacostraca; order Amphipoda; family Talitridae; genus Platorchestia; species Platorchestia sp. MABIK. The sequence continues at coordinate 37,807 of JACJUY010005102.1, forward strand.
GGGAGTATCTCCCAATGTGGTATTTAGAGAATTGTTTATTGCATTCTCTACTACCTCTAAACACTGATCCCACTCTGTGTGAGCAAGTGAATTAATGTACAACTTCAGCAAATTAGTGATCTTCTTGTTATTACGTTCGACAATTGCATTCGAATGAGGGCTAAAAGCTAAAACTTCTTTTTTCGCTATAGCGTGGATTTTGGCAAATTGTTTAACTGCCACTGATTTGAATTCTAACGCTTGGTCACTGAGCACGTTCTTGGGTAACCGAACGTTGCGAAACAGCTTCCTAAACATGATATGACTGTTTCAGTACGACGGTTTGTGGTCGCATATAATTTGCAGAAGCGTGAAAATAAGTCGATTACAACTAGTATGTATTTATTTTCATTACCGGTAATTTTGAGGGGACCGACAAAGTCCATTGAAACTACTTCAAGCGGTTCCTTCGCTATGGGAGCCGTCAAAATTTTGATAGGTACTGAAGGCACAGCTTTCAAAAGCTTGCAAACCTCACAATTTTCACGAACTTACGTATTGTTGTTTTTTTCCAAGCTATTAAAATATTTTAACTTAAATTTGAATAGAGTGTGTAATGCATCTGTATGATATATTGAATGGATACCCAAAATAGCCTTATTCATTAAAGAAATTGGCACAACAGATGTTAATATGGTACTAGGTCTTGTATCTATCCGTCGACGTCGATAGAGGATGTCATTGATAACTAAATAACTCTGTAAGTCAGGTATGGAAGATATGCTTCTATGAAGTAATGCGTCTTTAACTTCATTACAAAATGTGTCTTGTTTCTGCTCATGAATGAACTCGGTTAAAGTCCAGGAAATGTCTTTTTCTCTGGGCACGTATTCAATTAACCTAGGGGTCATTTCTTGGTCGCTTGCGTGAGATTGTTGTGAGTCAGTGGGTACGTCTGGGGTGGATGATGTCTGGTTCTTTTTGTGAGATCTTGTCTGAGCTAAGCATACTTCAGATTCAGGCTGCAGCTGGTCACAGCTTTCTAATTTTTCAATAGTTAATTGATCATTGTCTGTTGGTAGTCAGCTTAAAAAGTCAGCTACGACATTTTGTCTGCCTGGTAGATATTTAACGACAGGTTCATATGAATGTACGTTAATACACCATCTCGCCATAGCTGTGTCCTCGCGTAATCTTTTCCCAAAAAGAGGTACAAGAGGGCGATGGTCCGTATACACAATTATTGGATATCCAATAATTATGTATTTAAATGCTTTAAGAGCCTGGTATATGGCAAAGAATTCTTTCTTGGTTGTGCTGTATCTTTTTTGGCTTGAGTTTAGACTTTTACTAAAATAAGCAATGGGACGCATTAATTTTACACCTGAATCCTCAGCTTGCATGAGTACTGATCCTATGGCTGAATTTGAAGCGTCTGTAAAAGTATGGAGAGGCTTCGTGTAGTCAGGGTGTCTTAAAACAGGGTCAGAAGTCAAAATAGATTTAATTTGTTCAAAACTTTTCTGACAGTCATTACTCCAGTCAAACGTAGTATTTTTCTTTAGCAATTTGTACAAGGGATTTGCAATTTCTGCAAACTGGCTAATGAAATTACGGAAATAATTTGCTATGCCAAGGAATTGCTGCAACTCTTTGACATTTTTCGGCGCGCAACAATTTTGCAACTTTTCGGAATGTTTGGATCGTATACCATCGGCAGAGATAATATGTCCTTGGTATTCTATTTGATTTTTTAGAAAATCACATTTTTCGAGTTTAATGGATAACTTGGCTAGTCTGAGCGTCGTAAGGACAGCTCGTATATCTGACAGGTGTTGTTTTACTGATTTAGAGTAGACCAATATGTCATCCATGAACACGAAGCAAAGGCGGCCTAGCATAGATGCCAGTACAGATGACATGACTCTTTGAAACACGCTTGGACTTGAAGTAAGACCAAACGGTATCCTGCGAAAATGAAATTTTTGATAGCCTATGCTGAAGGCTGTGTATTTTCGACTTTCCTGATCCAATTCGACTTGATGGAAAGCGGACCTAAGGTCCAGACTTGAAAATATGCTATTACCACCTAATGTGGCAGGAATTTCATCAATGCGGGGTATCGGATATCAAGTTTATCAGCAGCTATGGTCTTCTTTCCACCATTGCTTGAGATGACTTTAAGTGAATCAGACGTAACCTCAGGGGTCAAATCGATTTGATTGGCTTCTATGAACGCTTCCTGTACGTTAGTGAGATAGATCTCAGCTTCTACTTCTTCCTGACTTTATAATTCCACGTTGCACAACATGGTATTTTCACTGAAATGAATGGCATCGTCTGTCGGGTTAAGTAGCATTAACGGTACATGACCATCGTCTATGATGGCCACTATCGCTTCTTCTATTAGGATACCATTATCCAGGGTTCTTTTTGCGATTACATATTCACCGGGTTGAGCTTTTCTCACAAACCCATTCGTGAACTTTACACAGTTGCTAGGTACTTCTATAGCATCACTGTGAACTACTAGTGGCTTATGCCTTTTTAACGTTGGCTGTACAGCGGCGCCTTTACTTGCAGCCTGATATCCGCCTTTACTTGCGGTCTCAATTCCGCCTTAACTTGCGGCCTCATTTTTTTTCTCGCGACAACCTCTTATGCCCCGGCATCTGTTGCTTCTCTTAGCAGAGGTAACTACTTCAGATAACAAACAGTCGCTGTTTATCATATCCATTAACATGGCTTCTTTACTTATCGTTGGTTTGCTAACTACATCGTTGAAAGGAATTTTCATTCCCTCCCAGATCATTGAGTTATCCTTAAAATTGATAATTGCGTTATTCAGGACTTCTCTTCCCAAAATTGAATCATACTTAAATTTAGCATCCTTGATGACTAAAGCATTTGTCTTAAGTACTTTGTTAGTGCCAGGTAAAGAGATATTTAATTCAACTTCTCCGCTTACCGTTGTTTTAGCGTTAATTCCTCTGACGCTCAAGAGACTCGGTTTTAACTCCTTCTCAGGGAATTGGATGTTACTGTAACTAACGAGGCATTTCTCGCTACCACTATCTATCAGTGCGTGGAAATAGTTATCTTTATTGGAGAGGATAATTGTGGGCTTACTGGATTTTTTGAACGTTACAAGATTCGTGCCTTCTTTTTTTCCAAGGCGTCCTGCTCCTACAACTATAGTGTTGAAATAACTTTCAACTACTTTCTTTTGTAGGATACTCTCGGTCATTTCCACATCTTGCAACAATTCAAACCTATTTCTGCATTTAAATAATGGATCAATATATGGTTCACTTTGATTACACTCATGATTACACTTTGTCATCTCTATATCTGGATCGGTTGCGACCACAGCTGTACTGTTAACGAGAGTTTTGTGGTGACTCCCGGGCTTCGATTCGTTCCTACCGTCATCCTTATCTTCTACTCCTCCTCTAAAAAATTTCTAGGGTCTCCTTCGTAATCCTCAGCATAATGCACTTCGTGCTTATCACGGCGGTTTACGCCTCTATTGGCACTGTACCTACGCATGTAGGCTTTATATTGCCTGACTTTACTCTCAGATGCCCTACAGTTTCGAACTATATTCTCTCCTCCGCAAGCAAAGCAGGGACCGTAGGATGCTCTTGGTTTGCCTAGACCTCCTTGAGCGAATCTACTACTGGCTAATACATGTCCTGAATCGTTGCATGAACTGCAGGATGGAGAGCCTCTAGCTCTAGCTGCAAATGGCACTGGGTTATGACTCGAACTTTCAGTCCGCAACGTGTTACACTCCAATGAACCAATTTTTTTGGCACCGATGTAGCCACTGGCACTTCTTGCTACTCTAGGATTTCTCAGCCAAGGACGGGGGAAAGTCCTTCGCCCTGGATATCGATTTCTTTGGAAATTTCCATAGAAAATTTCACTTTCCTGAGAGGATTCCTGTGCGTCAGAATGGACTTCTGACTCGGCAACATCTACCACTAAGGTTTCTCTGTCGTATTGACTCGCAATTATAGGTTTATTGTCCGGATGATTTCGGACAGATGACACCATTCGGGCTAAAAGTTCCTCTGATGTATTAAATGAGGTCTCAAATAACTTCTTTGTGAAGGTTTCGTCTAGCAAGGGTGCTAGTACCGTAACGGCTAGACTTAAGTCTATGCTGTTCCCTACACAACGCTTTAACTCGGCTTGAGCCGCACTAGTCCTAAAAAAGGGGTGTTTTTCCTACGCTATTTGGGTGGAATTCAAAAGGTGCTCAGAAATATTTCTGATTTTAGCAAACGCGGTTACCAACTGGGCCACGAGAGCTTCATTTCTAACGAAACGTAACTGGTTTAGATCGCATGCTAATGCATGGATGGACTTTTCGCCCTTAGCTACATAAATATCGTTCAGAATTTTTACGACATCTTCAAAACAATAATGGAGGTCACTGTTGACCAACTTGGTTACAATTGAATTAAAGTCCCCCACCTGTTTGTGAGTGGAGCGCACCAACAACTCTTTTCTGGCACTCTCTGAACTCACATCAGGTAATAGGGACATGAAAGCGCGCAGGTTACTTATATGGGTCTTAAACGTTTTGTTTTCCATAAATTCTGGGTCTTCTCTACGTCTTCGCCCCCTAAATAGTGGAAACTCCGCATTCGACAGGATCGTCCCTGCTCTAGGCATGCTTGCTGCTACTTGCTGCTACTTCCTTGCTGAGCAAATAGTGTGCTTTGCGCAGTAGTATTTGGCGCTGCCGCCGCACTGGCTGTTGGTGCTGTCATTGCGTCACTTTTTGCACGAGATCTAGGCACACTTGTCCTACCGCTACTGGTTTTAGTCACTTGTGACCGGATAACTTCGTCAGAGTCTGACGACGTATCAGACATATAGTTTTAATCAAGTTTACTAAATTTTAACACTTTTTTGCAAAAGGGAAACAATTTTACACAATCCTAACACTAGAATCAATATTAGCACGAAGATCAATTTTACACACCTTAGAGATACATCAATAATTACCAATAATCACAAAAATTAATCAAGGCAACACACATGAAAATAGAATATCACTCACTTTCTATGGCACTCTTCACTGCAGCTACGCTACTGCTATCTCAGCATTTTCACTGCCGTTGCGCCTACTGCTTGAGCTAAGGCAATGCCGCGGCCTTGAGCCAAAATTCAAAAAAAATATTCTGCGTCTTGCAGACCTAAAAAAAATTACTCCCTCTCTGCACGAGCTATTTAGCCATTGCGCTGCTGCGATTTGAATGCACTGCTGTTTTTTGCATTTACTTAACTTCCACGGGTTGAATGAAGGAGCTGCAGTCGTTCGTTGCTGTAGACGCTCTCTGGGATGACTGCAGAGTAGATGTGGGCACCACTTGTAAAATACTGTCGACGCACGCTGGGATGACTGTAGGGTAGACGTGGACACTTGTAGAATACTGTCTACGCACGCTGGGCTGACTGTAGGGTAGACGTTGACGTAGTTGTAGTTACTGAAGATTGTTGGGTGTGGTTCCAAATGTAAGTTCTAGGATCACTTCGATGTCTTCGCCGGCTTCGTACACTAGTACTTTAGTTTTGAAGGTATAACAGGTGTTGATCCACGTTGACCAGTTTATGTTGTTCTCGATGAGCGCTGAACGTGGGATTTTAAAACCCAGTTTTAACACAGATGAATGTAGTTGTCGAATGCTGCTGTCTTCGTTGCTACCAGTCATGTTCTTAATACTTTTAGCTGATTAGCAGATTCTGTCGTGGTCCGTCTTGTATGGCCACCAATGCGCCGTCGTTGGTGTTCCGTCGTGGTGATTACTTTCGGAGAGTCAAAGTCGGAGACGTTTTTAGAGGAGTTTACTGGTTACAGGTTCGAGATCGAAAGCGACATGACTTAGATGTCAGAGGCTTATAAATCCTCCGAGGCGCTTGGGGTTGGGAGCGCTCACTGGTGTCTAGCTCTTGGTCTGAGCACGCGTCCTCGCGTTTGCGCGATACCTACCTCAGATTCGGATCGCAATGGTTCGCAGCTTTCTAATTCTTTAAGAGTTATCTGACCGTTATTGCCTGGAAGTCTACTTAAATAGTCGGCTACGACATTTTGTCTACCTGGTAAATATTTCATGGTTGGTTCGTAAGCTTGCACATTAATACACCACCTGGCCATAGCCGCATCGTCGGGCAGGCGTTTTTGAAACAGGAAACTGAGGGGACGGTGGTCAGAATAAATTTGGATAGGATATTCAGTGATCAAATATTTAAAAGCTTTAAGAGCGGAATGGATTGCAAAAAATTCTTTTTTAGTAGTGCTGTAACGTTTTTGGCTCCTATTCAAACTTTTACTAAAATAAGCTACAGGACGCATTACTTTCTCCCCACAATCTTCAGCCTGCATCAACACAGTTCCTAACCAAAATTTGAGGCATATGTAAACAGATGAAAAGTTTTGGTGAAGTCCGGATGTCGTAAAACAGTCTCAGATGTCAGAGCTGATTTAACATGGTCAAAACTTTTTTGGCAGTCATCATTCCAGTCAAAAGGAACATCCTTCCTTAAAAGTCTGTACAAAGGGTGAGCAATTTTTGCAAATTGCGGAATGAAATTTCTGAAATAGTTTGCTGCACCAAGGAATTGCTGCAATTCCTTCACATATACTGGTGCCGGACAATTTTGTAATTTCTCAGACTCTTTGCAACTTATTCCTTTAGCCGAAATAATATGCCCAAGGTACTCAATTGATTGTTTAAAGAATTGGCATTTCTCTAACTTTATTGACAAATTGCCAGTGCTCAGTGTCATAAGGACAGACTTAATGTCAAGCAAATGCTGTGCTTTGTTTCTTGAATAGACAAGTATGTCATCCAAAAATACAAAGCACAGCTGCCCTAAAAGAGGCGCCAGCACAGCTGACATGACAAGTTGGAACACGCTAGGGCTTGAACTGAGACCAAAAGGAAGTCTCTGAAATTGGTACTTATTGTACCCAACGCTATACGCTGTGTATTTTCGACTGTCCTTTTCTAACTCTACCTGATGGAAAGCAGACCTAAGGTCCAGTGTTGAGAAAACACTGCTGCCACCCAGGACCGACAAAATTTCGTCTATCCGTGGAATAGGATACGACTCCTTAACCACTATCTCATTGAGCTTCCGGAAATTGATCACTGGCCTTAACTCACCGCTCTTTTTCTTTACGATGACGATGGGAAAGTTAAAGTCTGACATGGAATTCTCAATTATTCCCTGTGCGGGCATTTGGTTATTAATTGTGGCCAACTCCTTCTGATATTTATGAGGGATGCGATAGGGAGGGATATTCAGTACCGGAGCGTCCGGTTAAGCACAATTTTGTGTTTTGTCACATTAGTAACACCTATCGTTTCGCCTTCTAGCGTGATTACGGCACGGAAATCATTTAAAAGATTAGTCAGTTGTAATTTTATGTCAGCATCGTCACATAATATGTCCTCAGTCGTTAAAGGGCGACGTACGTCCTTTTGTAAACTAGGCACATCCTCAACTTGTGCATTAATTCCTCGTTCCTAACTATGAGCGATAAAACAATTATTGCCGCGTTCGTCATCATTCGACCCAAGTTTCTTCAAAGCCATGGCCTTAGCATTTCCACCACGACTCGAGAAGTCCCTAAGTGAACCTGACGTTGCGACATGACTCAACTCTACATCATTTTCTTCTTTCAGAGCATCTTTTACACTCGTAAGAAAGAGTTCACTTTCTACCTCTTCCTCAGCGACTGCTTCTACGTTACACAACATTGTGTTGTCGCTGAGATTAACATCACTATCAGTAGGGTTCAACATCATCAGGGGAAAATCCCCATCTTCTTTAATTGTCACTATTGATTCCGCTATCAATATTCCATTTTCCAAACCTCTCATCAATCCTATATATTCACCGGGCTTGGCCTTCTTTACAAACCCTCTCACAATATTAACAGAATTACCAGGCACTACCACTTCTGCGCAATGGACCACTAGTGGTCTCTTCTTTTTTGCCTCAGGCCTTGGCTTCTCAGCTACACGCTCGAGCTCACTCTTTTTTTCACGATTTATTTTTCCGCGGTCATTCACTCTGCCACTGCCGCGTCTCTTTTTTATCTTGCTCAGGCTCTGCTTAGCAACTATCTCTGGCATCAAACAGTCGCTGCTGATTATATTGGAAATCATTGTTTCTTTACTAATCGATTGCGTTTTCCCTAGGTCTTGGAAAGGAACTTTGGTTCCCTCCCACGTGAGGAAACCATTTTGAAAATCAATTGCTGCATTGTGCAGCACATCTCGTCCTAGAATTAAATCATAAATAAAGTATGCATCTTGAATAATTAATGCGCTGGTCTTTAGCACTTTGTTTGAATTAGGTATTGAAATGGTCAAATCCACCTCTCCTGTCACGTTACTTTTCGCGTTGATCCCGCTGACACTTAAACAACTTGGTTTTAGATCCACATTTAGACTCTTTATTTTACGGTAACTAATGAGACATTTTTCGCTACCACTGTCCAACAGTGCGGTCAAGTATTCATCCTGATTAGACAGAACTATTACAGGCTTGTTGGATTTTTTGAAAGTTACTAATTCGGTACCTTTTTTCACGGACTCGTTGAAACGTCCGGTTCTACTGTTGTTGTGAAATAAGCCTCAAAAATCTCCTTCTGCGGAATTCTATCTACAAGTTCTTCTTCTTTCAAAACCGCGAATTTATTTTCGCAGTGAAACAAAGGGTCTACAATTAAAGACGTCTCGGTCGTATCTGGAGCTGGCACAACTTTGTTTTTAACGAGGGTCTTGTGATAACACTCGGGCAAAAACGTCTCAACGCTACCACCTGCACCATCTACATCATCTACACCATCTACACCATCTGCACTATCTACATTTCGCTTAAAAAATCTCTCGTGATCCTGATCCTCGGAATAGTGCACTTCATGCCTACCACGGTTGCTTACACCACGAATTGCACTGTACCTACGTACATAGTCTTTATATTTTTGTACTTCACTCTCCGATGCTCGACAAAAACGCACGTAGTGCTCACCCCCGCAAGCAAAACAGAGACCAACTGGTGCTCTGAATTTGGGAGTTCCTAAAGAACCTCTCTGAGCACCTCTCTGAGCACTACTGTTGCCTGAACCACGGAAATGGAATCCCCGCGAAACAGAATGCACTGGCGCTTGATTCGAACTTTCCGCTCGCAACGTATTACACTCAAGAGACCCGATCTCTCTGTCCCCCACATAACCGCTAAAATTACGGCTACTTCTAGGATTTCTCACGTAAGGTCGGGGGAACGCTCTACGGCTTAAAAAACGGCCTCTACGGTACGTACCATAGAGAACTTCGCTCTCTTGCATTGAATTTTGCACGTCAGCGTGGTCCTCCGTCTCGTCACCTACGTCTACTACGAAGGATTCGCTATTGCGTTGCGTCACCACGATAGGCTTACTTTCTGGGTGATTCCGAACGGCTGCTACCATTCGTGCCAAAAGCACTTCTGAAATAACTAAACGACACAATGAACAGCTTCTTGGTAAAGGTCTCATCCAGCAAGGGAGCGAGAACCGTAATTGCTACACTTAGATCTACACTATCTCCTACAAATTTCTTTAGCTCCTCCTGATTCGTACTGGCCCTGAAAAAGGGATGCCTCTGCCACGCAATGTCCTTTGAATTTAGTAGATGACTCGTTAACTGGCGTATTTTCGCGAAATCAGAAACTAACTGTGCTGCCAAAGCATCATTCCGTGCAAAACGTAAACGGTTCAAGTCGCATGCTTAAGCATGTACAGACTTCTCACCTTTCGTTACGTAGATGTCATCAAGGATTTTGACGACATCTTCGAACGTATAGTGCAATTTTGAACTAACTAAACTCGTTACGATGGGGTTAAAGTCACCCACAGATTTATTAGCCGACCTTATTAGCAATTCTTTTTTAGCATTATCGCTATGAGTGTCTGATAAAAGCGTCATATGCACCCTTAGGTTTTCTATTAGAGTCCTAAAACTCTTGTTTTCTGAAAATTCGGGATCTTCCCGTCGCCTGCGTCTACGAAACAGTGGCGATTCAGCGTTCGATAGTATTGTACCTGCACCAGGCATTGCAGCAGCTATCTCTCTCGCAAGAGCACTATTAGCACTATTAGTAGCACTACTACTGGGATTTGGGCCAGTCGCCCCACTAGTTGCGGACACGAACATTGCTGCAACTGTTTCAACACTAGATACAAATCTAGGTACAGTGACTCGACCTATACGCGTTCTAGTTGCCGTAGACCTTATTAATTCCTCAGAGTCGGATGAGTCAGACATACAGTTTAAAACTATTCAAACCAAACAACTCTACACGGGAGAATAACGTCAGTCAAAAGTCAAACGCATGTGAAATTTTACCCACAATTAGAAACACAATAATAATAATCACACGTCAAAAAAAAATAATCATAATCACACCCTGTAAACGCGGATTAGACATAGCACATCACAAATTAATCAACTCTAAAACAACTACACTTCTACACCGTGAACAAATGAAAGCAATAGCACTCACTTTGAAAAATTACCTCGCTTACACTGCTTCAGATGATTACTAATGCAAGCCTGTGCTTGGACTGCTCTGTGCACTGCTCGGCCTTGAGCCTACCGAAAAAAAAAATATCTGCCGCTGCCGCTTGGCAAGCAAAAAAAACACTTTCACTGCAAGCGCTAACCCGCAACTGCACTGCACTAACACACTGCACTACCTACAATGCTACTGCAATTGTAACAATGGTAGCTGCGCTAGACTGCTGCGTTTACTTAACTTAAACGTAGCTGAAGACGCTCGCCACGGTAGACGCTCTGTAACACGACCTCGCTGCGACAGACTCACTCTCGCCGCGGTTGATGTAGCCGTAGCTGAAGTCACTCCAGATTCCCTGGTGCTGCTCCAAAGGTGAGTTCCAGGACAACTAAAATATGTGGGCCACTCTCGTAGACAAGTATTTTAGTTTTCAGCGGAGCAACGGTTCCGATCCACGGCGACCAGCGCACGTAATGGTCCGTTAACGCTGAATACGGGAATTTAAACGTAAGTCTCAAAACCTTAGGATGTAATTGCCGAACCCTGGTCTCTTCGTTGTGTCCAGTCATAATATCCTCCTTCACAACTCTTCGTAGGCGGCGTTCTCTTGAAATAACGATGTAGACTTCTTCTTGACTCTATCTTCTCAGCTTCCACACCACTGCCGGAAATAACCTTTCTTCTTGTCGTGGGTTTGTCTGTAATACTGAGCCACCACTATATGTGGGCAGAGAAACCAATGAAGCTTGGCGCAGACTTTATTGGTGCAAGCGTAGACGGTGAACGGTAAATGCACTGGGCCTGACAGGACGCCAGCTTATATAGCCTCTGAGGGCTCAGGGTGCGAGGTTATTGCACTATTGCACACACAGTGTCCTGTGGAACTAACTGCAGTAATTGCGAAGCAGCCCGTGAAAAATTCGCCCTCATGCCGCATTGAGATTAGAGGCCAACACAATCCCTCTATGGACTCCGTAGCTGCACTTCGCGAGCTTCGGCGAAGTACCGTCACCACTGAGGCTTTTGAAGAGTATTTTCGACAGGGTACCTTATGCAAGTTTATTGTCATCTTAAGGCGTCTCTACATCCAGCAATCTTGTACGAAAATGTACGGGCATACAATACCAGCTTCTAGGGTAATTCCTGCTATTTCCTACATGGTTAAGAATAGCTTGCCATACGAGGTGATAAAAGCACACCTTTTAACAAATGCTTTTTATGAATGATTTCCTCCATATTTGAACCTTACTGAACAACACTTGCATTTTCTAGTGCAAGAAGGTGAAATTTTCAAGATGATTTATACATATTATGTTTACTTTACAGGCATACTTTTTTGATCACATTGTAAAAGCTATTCTGAACAATAATGAAAACAATCTGTTCTACAATGCCCATGATAACAGCAATTATTGCCATATTAATAGTTATTCCTTTCCAATAAATTCAGTGCAAGATTGCTAGGTATATAGGTGTTTTTAGTTGTGATTTTAGCTTGGTAACTTAGCAGTTAGCAAAAATCAGGCTATCGAATGTTTTTTCACCAATAAAATATATTTAACCTCTTTCAAAAATTTTATGTTGAGCTTCTTTATGGTTTATATGTATGGAAGGCTCTTACATATGTCTGTGGCTCCCCTCAGGAGGAGACAACTATTGTGTCTATGGGAATTAGCGCTCCCAGGGGGACTATGTGAGGAGGGCCCGAGCTAAAAGTTAGGTAGGCTTCCTTTTTGTTAAAATAGAATATGTTTTGGTTTTGTTACGGGCCATCTTTTTTTCGGTTCACTGCTGTCCTGTTTTTTAGCACCTACTACTTTCTTCTTCAACTTTTTTTTGCTTCATAATCTTCTTTCTTGGCTTACTGTTTCTATACACCTTGTGCATAGATTTCACGTTCCCTCAACTCCATATTAAATGGTGCCTTCATCCTTCCTCTCTTGGAACATCTTTGTCGTGGTAAAGGGAGGCTAAAACTTTCTTATATAATAAAAATAATAATAATAAAAATAATAATATCTGTTGCTCATATTAGAACGAATGAATTATGGCGGTTGAATTATTTGAGAGAAAATTCACCAATTTTTTACCTACCATTGTAAAAAATTTAGATTTGATTATTTTTTATCACTGTACGGTACTAATATGTCCAGATTCATTCCACTATACAACATAGTTTTTGCTGACATGGTCTATTGACATGGAAGAACCATTTTCTGACAGGAATGCTGCCAATGCAAGCTGGAAGATTTCATCAACTTCGGATGGGATTAACAAACGATGTATCGATGTCAGCTGGTAGCCGTGTGAATCCCAGTCGATTTTCTCTAGCGAAGCTTCGTCAGCGCTGGCTGCAGGATCAACACGGTTCTTTTGACAAGGAGTCAAGTCCATCGCAGCGGCAGTTGAGAGATGAAAGGAGGAGAATCCTCAGCACATCATCGCTTGCGACGCAACTGACGGTGACGAGAGCTTCGCGATTGCGTTGGTGACGGACTTTATGCAGCGCGTCCACAGCAGCGTCAAGGCAGCTGGAGAAGTTGTCTTTATTGACACTACCAGTCACGTCGACCAGTCAAATGCCGCACTAACTCTCTTAGTTTGTGCAAGTCCTGCGGGTGCTCTTACGCTGGGAGTCATTATATCTTCTGGTCAGCCCAAGGAAGATTATAAAAAAGGTTCGTTATAATTCATTCTAAAATATATTACAATATATTATATTAAAATGACTCAAAATAAATGTAGCACTCTAATTAATATGAGAAAATTATTATGGGTATAACTAATAAAATCAATGGCTCTATGCTGAACTGTAGTTTGATGGACAAAATGCAGGTTATAAAAATTAAAACTGATTGCCAAATTCTACGAAGAAAAACTAAAAAGAATTAGTTTGGTAGTGGTATAACACCCTTTAAAGGGAAAGATTGCAAAATTGCGTTTGATATTCAATAAGAGGGGTTTTGAAACCAATTATTTTCGTGGAAATATTACGGTTATTTAGAAATCAAGACGGTGATTATACTGCTTTTCATAATTTATTGCTTAAAATCTGATAATAAGGTTTCTACCTTCGCAGGTCTCTAGCTACTGCAACGCCAGCTCGGTTAGCGCGCATTCTACGGTGCGGGATATCCTCAGTGCATCATTACTGATGATAGCGATGCCGAGCGTGGCGCGCTGGCCGAGGTTTGGCCTGAGAGCCGCCTCTTCCTGTGCGTGTTTCACGTGCTGCAGGCTGCGTGGCTCTGGCTTTGGAACGCCAAGAACAGCGTTCAACTGCAGCAACGTAAACCTCCCATTCCGGCGCTTAAGATGTTGGTTTACGCAGTTAACAAGGAGGAATTTGGCCATATCTGGGATGACTACAAGAACAGTTTTCTTGCCGCTAGCAACGCACGAGCCAGTCAGTTAGTAAAAAACTTATTACACGAATTCCTATATTTAGTCGATAAAAAGTTAAATTGCTGTGCGATTTTTTTACATGATATATTTTTTTATAGTGTAAACAATGAGATTGATTTAGAGCTTGTACCTTACGCAATAAATTTTTTGCATTTTTCATGTATTTAACATAAATTTCAAAGAAGTCTTATTGCCCTCGGTAAATAATTTATACTTTTTATGAGAACATCATCAATTTGTTGAATGCGCACATAACTTGTGGACGCGTCCTCAAATAGTGTATGCATTATCTGTTAACCTTAGGCACTTTGAGATATTAGTTGCGAGGAAGGAGGTATGGAGCCTTCCATGGAGGGCTGGATATCTGCTACGAGGTCACCACACCAACAACTACTGCGAGAGCATGATGATGGTGGTTAAGGGAATGGTGCTCAAAAGGTATGTGATCATATAGGTTCATTTAAACTACTGCACATCAATCACTTTTACATTCTTAAGGTATAAATGTAAGCCAGGTAGTCCACCTTCCAGAAATCATTATGGTAAAATTATATTACATGATAACATTGAGTGCAATAAAGGTACAATCTAATTCGTGTTTACAACTTATTATCTTTTTAAAAAACTGTTGTATAACAAATTGTGTAAATCCATAATCACCCGATCTATTCAGATGTTCAACCCAAGTTTTTTTTTGCACGACGTTATTCAATGTGGGAGATCAATAACTTGTTCCCCGTACAGAAGACATGTAACTTATTGCCACCAATTTCAGTGAGAACATCTTTTTCGTTACGGAGTGAAATGCATAAGTGTCTAAAAATTACATTATTTCAACTATAAATTTAATTAACATTTTCAACTTAATTTTTCTTATCCTATTTCGGATTTCAATTTGTCCTTTTTACAATATAGGGGTTGTATCCGCTGTCTCTTTTAGCTACTTTCTTTATTTATTTCTAGGAACAAAGTCTACAACCCTGCAGCGTTACTAGTGGTCATGACAGAGGTCTACAACGGCTACCTCAAACAGCGGCTCCTGGATTTTGCTGTGATGAAAACCAACGCTCAAAATAATGCTAGCACCATTCCGCTGACTGCCATCTCGCAGACTGATGATGCTGAAAAGTCCACCTTCTAAGTGCTGAGCTCAGCTGAAGAAGGTGTGTACAAAGTCGACCTCACGATTGGTGCGTGCACGTGCCCTGATGGCTCAACAGGTCGTGCATGCAAGCACCAAGCTGCATGCTTCCAAAACAGCACTTTGCGTCTTCCGCAAAACTTCTGCAGCTGCTCTTCACAGCGCAGGTATCTTGCTGTTGTAGCAGTCGGAGAAGAAAAGGTACCTGCGGATGACTTCTTCAAGGATTTCCAAGCAATAAAAACTAAGTGTGACTGTATAACTACTCTTGGAAATGGTCCACCTAAAGCTGCTGGAATGGAGCAAGTAGTTTCCACTCAGGATCCTGTGCCTGCAGAAGTAAACGTCAATGATTCTCCCCAGCAGGATACTTCTAAAGAGACTTCATCTGAACGGGATTCGACATTAGAACTGATAGAAAATACTCTAGATTTGTTTGATTCATCTGAGGTTAGGAAAGGATTGCAGCGTTTCAAATTGAGATTAGGAAAAATTAAAACTAAATCTCAACTGGCAACTTTTTTTTACACTGCTGGCAGCACAATTTTTACCAAGAGGTCTCTGGGCAGGAAGATTGCGGGCCAACCGACAAGCGTGGCAAGGATTAAGGCTGGAATCTCAGGAGGAAAGGCTGCATTAATGAGAGGCCTTGACATTTCCACCAAAAGGAAAAGGTGCCTGACCAAAAATATAAACGAAAACAAGCCTGAAGCTAAAATTCATTAAAACTACCAATAACTACTGTATTGTGTTTCCTTATTTCCTATATGTATCCTATATACAAGTGTTAACGACAGCCGGATATTAGGAAACACGTCTGGCATTTCAGAAATCTCACCAGTAGCCTCTGAAATTTTGGCCATGAGATCTTCCTCACATTCATTCATTCAAAACGTATTTGCTTAAACCTTTTAATCGAATATCACTAAAAGAAAATGTCATCATTGTACACTCTCGTACATTAGAAGTGTTTGCAACGTAAATTCAAACTAAATATTGCGAGGAATTGTATACTAATATTTCATACTTTGAAACAATAAACTGCTAATATCTCAAAAACCCAGAAGTGTCCTGAAAATTTTATTGAAAAAAATTGCTCATCTGGCCATGTTCTGCTTGTGAAATTGTGCACCTCATGTCGTGAAACATCCTGCACAAACTAGCATTATCTCCGTACAGTTATCAGCCAGCAGGTTGCAATTATATTAACTTAATATTTCTGAACACGTCAGTGGTTTGCTTTAATCGACACCTTATCATAAGCATAAAAACGAAGAAAATTGTGATACAATTTATCATCTTTACTAAGAAAACGCTTCGGAGTCCAGCTCCATCATCAGTTCACACGAGAAACAAAAGAATTACGTCTGAAATATAAGATCAAAGTAAAGTGAATTGTAGGTGCCATAAATATATCATGGAAGTAAAAATACAAAGTATGAGACGAACACGAACAAAGAATGAAATACAGAAGCACAGAAAGAATACACGTGATACATAAGTCTGAAATTAAATTAGGCTGGTCCTGACGAGGAATCTACCTATTCACTATTTGCAAAGGGTACGAACTGTCCAAATTGTTCAAATGAGGGTTTCACTTGAAGATATGCAAGTGCTTTAAAATTCTGAGGTCACACGGGGTTGAAGCCAAGGTTGCGGAGTCGGAGTCGGAGTCGGGAATCGGAGTCGCCGGAGTCGCATGTTTTAGGGTGGAGTCGGAGTCGGAGTCGCTTTTCTGAATGTGTGTGGAGTCGGAGTCGGAGTCGGAGTCGCATTTCCGAATGTGGTGGAGTCGGAGTCGGAGTCTTTCATTCGGATGTGGTGGAGTCGAGGTTGGAGTCGCTATTTTTTGGTGTCTACGTTTCTAATTTTTGCCAAAAAATTTCATAATTTTTTTAAACCGGAAGTGAACAAAACAGAGTTAAAATACTTTACTGAAAGGCTACAAAAGCAGACAATGTTTTTATTCATCATTTTGTTGCGAGGTTCGAAACAGCGTATTTATACCTATCACTTAAAACGATCAATGGTCATTGTGGGTTCGCACACATATGTATATGGTACCCACGATTGCGAGGTATAATTTTCGTACAGGGGCAATAATTACAGTGAATTATGGCAATTACAGTGAAAAAGCCGGAATTAGTAATTGAAAGCAACGCAAATTCATTCTGTTGGTTTCTGTTTCTCTCATTCCTCTTCAATTAATAAATAGTATCAAGAAACTAGTAGTTAATGTGTTGCAAGTTACTTGCACAGCAGCTCAGCTGATGTAACACATTGTACTCACATAAAGAGTGGTAACTCTGTAAGCTCTTACTCTGTCTATTTCTATACCAGTGGTTCCTTGAAACGATTTTTGCTAGTCTTTCTTTTGTTGTTGCTTTGGTGTATTGATTGATAATGACTAGTCTTTGCAGTAGCCAAAAGTTATGTTGTGATCATAAATATTTCTACTCTTTAGGTTATGATATATTGAAAATGACTAGTCTGCCAAAAACCTGAAGCCATGGTCTGATACATAAAGAGTTCTAGTTTTCAGATTACGTATTGGCTATTGATAATGAAAATTTAATTGTCTTACTTTCATGTTAATAATTGTAATATTGGTAGATTTTTTCAGCTATATGTAGTACCCATGTACTTCAAATTTATTACTCTATTTTGTCTACTTCCTTGTCTTTAGGTCAAGTTAACGTGCATTAACAATGAAAATTTCTGTTCATTTCTAAAGTGGTTCCTTGAAATTTATTTAATTTTTTAAGAGTTATATTGTATTTTATCATTTCATTTTCATGTTTAATTTTTATCTTCTGATCACTCCCAAGTTTCTAAGTAAGCATACGCTGAAATGTAAATTTTTATAATTATGTTGTGACAATTTTAAAAACTGAAATAGTGTCTGTTTCTCAGCAATATATATTGAATGACTTTTTCCTAAGAAAGGTTTGGAAATTTTGTAAGGTAACCAAAATCGGTATTGGGACACTTAAAAAAGTCAAATACATTGTGAAAGAGCTGCAATGAAAATAATATCACAACACTTGCAAATACTTCACTCAGTTACACACATATTGTTACTGAAAGCAATGCACTATACCTCTGCTGCATTGATTGTTGCATTTATGCGATCGTGCAAATTTTCTTGCTAAAAACGTTCCAAAAGCATCAAAAATACAAAATGAAAAGAACA
>JACJUY010005102.1:57259-70045 GCA_014220935.1 Platorchestia sp. MABIK
AAACAGTGTCCGTCGTGATTTCGAAAAGGCTTTGTTCAGTGCGAGCTTATATGCAATATGGAAGGAGTTAAATTACCAGATAGCTTTAAATTCGTGCATCTACTGGATAAGGAAAATGATGGGGAAAATTAAAAATGAGTAAGAAGGAAAAGAAATTCATCGTTAAATATATTTAAGCATGTACCAAATGCTAAAAGTCCTTAATTCTCATAGTATGCAGTAATGATTTCAAAAAAATTGTGCTTTCATACTTTTCTTAGACGTATTTGTTTGCTGGTTG
This sequence comes from Platorchestia sp. MABIK, assembly GCA_014220935.1. Classification (NCBI taxonomy): domain Eukaryota; kingdom Metazoa; phylum Arthropoda; class Malacostraca; order Amphipoda; family Talitridae; genus Platorchestia; species Platorchestia sp. MABIK. The sequence continues at coordinate 57,540 of JACJUY010005102.1, forward strand.
GCTCAGTAATAAAGCAATTGAAACTAAATTAGCAATAAATAATGAAAGTTACGATGAATAAGAATTAATAATAAACAACGATGAAATAAATGAATATTGAAATAACGACATGTAAGTGTCTTTAATTAATGAAATGCTTTTCGTATTATAGTTGTCACACAGAGACAGGAAAAATTAACTAACTTTGTAGTATTAAATAATGTGGCAAGCAATAATATTCATTAAAAAATATCTCATTATCTTCAGCGCCACTGAAATGAATTTGGGATTGATGAAGTATTATACTTGTATGTCATATGAAAGGTGAAGAGGTGTGAACAGAGGGTGTACACAATTTCCTGATGTGAACGTAAAAGGTGCAATATTTGTGATGAAATCCAAACCATTTTTCCTTGGTTTGTGAACGTCAAGCTTCATCACCAATGAGAGCGTGAAGATTCCTTTATTTTGCCCTTTGCGACTAAAATAGTAATATATTTAACGAGAGGGAAGTGACAAGTAAATATACTGATATGAGAACTCGAAATATTTTAGTAAAATTTCTAAGTAAAATAATCGAATTCATTTGGCGTAAAAACGCATGAAAGGCAACTTACAAAACGCTTCAGCGCTAGAATATTTTTTATTCAATTGAAATGAAACACTTGGTAGTTGCTCGAATTAACAAGTTTATAATAGAAACTAAATGAGATTTGCATTGTTAACAATGCATTGTGACATACGAACGTTGGCCGCCCGGGCGGCCAACGCAGCACAGATGCACGTACGTGTGAAAGTATGGCTGAAGCTTTGATTCCAAAGCTCTTAGTTCTAAAGCCTGTACAGTGTACATATTTTTCAAGAAAAACCAGTGCTCAATAATTCTGATAGTTCGTACCCCCCTATAGATAGTAAGTCCATGCATTAGTTTTGTACCATGCTTCAGGGTATTTTGTGTTTATTTTGTTGATGTACTTTTCTAGTTGATCTTTTCCCATTTTAGTAATTTTTCCTGTGCCATATTTTACAGATTGATTTTTGACTGAACATGGAGTGGGTATTCGAAAATTTTTAGGACAATAGAATGATCAGGTTTATGAGTGGTTCCTTCTTTCTTAAATTTTAATAAATTCGCAATATAAGTAAATTGGCCAAGTGTTTACAGATAATAAAGGCGTATCGTGTTTTTGGACAGCACATCTCTATCCATACAAGTCATCACAGTGCGAATGAAAGAACACCGATTGTCACGACTGGGTTATTAAGGGGTTAGTGATATATTTCGTGTCTCTCAGACATCACTTATTTAGACGCAACTCATCGTATGTGCAACTAAAAAAGCTACACTAGCTTGGAGTTGGGATCCTCACCGAGTAACGAGTCATTCCAAGTCGGATTTTAAGATACATTTGAATTTGATTACATCATTGCACTTTTCATTCAGATGACAACGCAGTGGATGACCACCAACGACCGCCTGTGATGGAGCACTGCCTTCCTGACGAGGAAGAAGCCCGTACTAAGACCCAGCTCTCATCACAAACTGTCATAAAAGCTCCACCGCCGACATCTCACACCTCTGTAATTCCTTCAAAAATACTCTGTGAATTAAGTAAGTTTTAACGCGAATCAATTTCTTAACATTGATGCTGCTAATGCTAATGCTCCTACTGCTAATGATGTTACTGCTAATGGTGCAACTGCTAATTATGTTACTGCTAATGCTACTACTGTCAATGCTACGCCTGCTAATGCTGCTGCTACCGCTACTAGTACTATTATAATTACTAAAATTATTGGTACTACTATTGCTATAAATATTACTACCGTTATCGTTACTACCGTTGTTGTTACAACCATTACTATTGCTACCACTACTACCACTACTACTATTACCACTATTATTTTTATTATTATTCCCACTATTATTTCCATTATTACTATTCCTACGTTTACTTATTTTATTACTATTACGATTAGTGTTATTACTACTCTTAGTACTATTACTACTAATAATATTACTACCACCACCACAACGACTACAACTGCTAGTCGCAATGTTGAGACTTTTACCCCGACTTCTGCAGTGAACTGAAACTTGTCGCTGATTTAACAGGGTAACGTTTATTTCAATTTCTGTAAATAAAACTTTGTCGTAGAGTATACATACGTTTGATTAACGCAAAACACAAGGTGCACATAACATGCATTAACAAAGGAATTATTTTCAGTTCACTTAATTTCGTAGTCTTCAACACTAAAGAGATTATATAACATTCTATGTTTTTTTCTTCTTTGTCTTTATTGGCAAACAAAGGTTGGAAAATTTATCTAGAGAACGAAAAAATGGAGTGATCATTAATTTCCCCTAACGATGTTCACTACTGAAAAAGCTAATGATTTGGTCATTTTATTTTTGTTAAAGATTGAATGTTAGCAGTCGGTCAATCTGCTGTGAGCGGATTAGGTCCATTTTCATTTGATGCTATCAATGCTTCTCTATTCAGATGAAAACGCAGTGGACAGCCCACAACCGCAACCAATGGATCACTGGAGTCCTGGCGATCAAGAAAATTATCGTTTGACGCAGCCCGCGTCATGAACTGTCGCAATGGCACCACTGCAAATCTCATGCACCTCCATCATTCCTTCAAAAGTACTTTGTGAATTAGGTATGTTCTAATGTACATGAATCTCTAAGCATTGAAGTTAAGGAAAAATGTTTCAGGTTCAAGTTTTTACCGTTTTCATTAGTGATTTCGAAAAAAAGCCATAACAAGACCTATGTGTTTCCTTGTATGTGTATGCAGCAGTATTGAAGCACTTAAATCCTACGATTTCGAGTGAAATTTTATTGTTTCGTGCTTGGTACTGATATCATTAGTTTCCCTGGTATACCGTCCACGCAAGTTTAGCCTGACAGATTTTGAGTTCCGCCAGCTGCTCTCAACTTATTCCAACTCCCAAACTGCTTAGATATGTTCCTCATTTGTTCAACCTGCTCTAGTAATGTCTTGATTACTCATTCAGCCTCATACCGTAGTTACCTTGCGCATTTCTTTTTCCTTCTGTGGTCTTTCTCACTACTCATACACATCTTCGGTGTTTAGCAGAAACACAATCCTGCTTGTTTCAATAAACGCATGCAGCTGCTTTCACATATTGTTCTTACTATGTCCCAAATCATTATCGCTGTATCAACTACTTTTCCTCCAGCTGAGAACCACGTAAAGTCCGGACTATGCTTAATCAAAACCAAGTATTTTTCGCGTCCATTTCCGTGGCTTATTGCTTATCTAGCAGACTGATCAACTTCGCTGGATCATGTACAAAAACATTTCTTACCACCTTTCATAGATAAATCATCAAAGTAATGTATTAACAGCTCTTCAAACGATTTTACCTCTGGCCACCGCATATGAATTTGAGTTAGCCATTCAAGTATTAATTTCAGCACTCAACAAATGATTTTTTCTTCTTAACTTCATACACTCTCATGGCCATACGCACTCCATACATGGCCATACATGTACTTTCTCTTACTTAAACTTCGTCGACACTCCTGTCTTCTTCCTCCTCAGGGGGATACAAATATTGTACCTATGGGAATAAGCACTCCCAGGGGGACAATGTAAGGGCCCGAGCTGAGAGTTAGGTAGGCCTTCTTTTTGTGGAAATAAAATGCTTTTGTTATGTTAAGAACCATCTTTTTTCGGTTCACTACTGTCTTTTTTCTTCAGCACCTACTACTTTCACCTTCAACTTTGATCTTGTTTCATGAACTTCTTTCTCATCTTACTGTTTCTATGCCCTTTCTGCATAGATTTCGAGTTTCCTTAACTCCATACTAAATGGTGCCTTCTTCCTTCCTCTCTTTGGATCGCCTTCGTTGCGGATAGGGAGGCTTAAACTAATAATCTAATCTAATCCTGTCCTCTTCACACACAACATTCATTCATAGTATTCCCATTTAGCGCAAATTTCATCTTTTCTTCTCCAACTTTTCTACTTCAAGAAATTATTCAAGTTCGACACGACTGTCTCATATAGCTTGAGCACTAATTTTTCATTTTATCGTGGTGACTGTAATTCTATTTACACCTTTTTCTCAACATGACGCTGATGTTGGTCGCAATTTATCTAATTGACAAACAGTAAATGAATTAACATGATTATCAATTTTATAAAATATTTTTCCCGTTTTGGACTCAAACATTAACGTATAAATTCTGCTGAACCATCCATGATTGAAGACTTTGTGTACTTACCAGGCACCAGGAAAACTCATACTCCATCGTTATGAGTGAGTCACAGACTTCATTCTAACTCGGTCAACTTTCGCCTCTCAAACAATATTTTAATTTGCGATCAGTTTTGTCACACCCATTGCACCTACGCACATTCAGTGTGTCCCTTTTTGACAGCTCGTCCACTCGTAAGAACAGAAGTAATGTGGGGAAAATTTTTCGTCTTGTCGCCTCGTTGTTTTCGTTGACTCAGACACTACAAAAGAGATTTTCTTACCCCACGAGTCACACATTACTAACAGCAGCCAATGAAGCCCTGGAGCCGTAATGGTTAATTCACTGTTCTATTTGTTAATTTATCTGACTTTCTGTTTCAGCAAAAATTTGTTTCTCACGTTGTTTTTAATTTAAGCTTTTTTATTTTTTACATTCAGATGAAACCGAAGTGGGTCAAATATCGCCGCAGACGGTTGGGGCTTGCATTTTTGACGATGCAGAATATTTGGCTAGCGCACCCTCTGCCCCTTCCGCTGTTGGTCTATTGGAAAGACTGGACGCTTCCATCAGTCCGTCCGAAACACTCTATGAAATAGGTATGCTTTTGCGATAAACACTTCGCTGCGCCCATCACTGCAGTGTAAAATAGCACTCCTCAGTTTTGAATGACATTTCATTTTTAGAAATAAGCTAACTTTTTTCAGGATTTAAATTCTTATAACCATCTCATTTTATCCTAAATATGTGAGTGCGTTCCGTTCACAAGACAATATTTTAAAATGAACGTAATTATGGTATTCAGATGAAATAATTTTTCCCCACTCTTTAAGGAAAGAGGATACATTTCCATAGTTTTATGTTGAGAATTAGTTTTTATTACACTAATATTTTGTTCTCTATGAACACCATTTTTTTCTGTCAAGTTCAAAATATTGCCAGAGGCTTAGAGATTCTTGATTTTGAGGCCATTTTCTTTATTTGAAGCTTAAAGTTATTTGTTTTTACCGCAACAGGCTTTATGATACTTTCGAGAAGCGTGTATGCTTTCGTCTGATGTAAATATACTGGAAAGGCTAATTCATTAGGGTAAGAGTTATCGTAAATCCTGGCACTAATAAGCGGCGGCGTGAGTATGTGGTGAGCTATGAATAAGGTTCCAAGGAGGAGGAACGTAACATTCAGTTAGGACGCGTTAAAGGAGGTTGAGTTCTTTTTCGTACTTGAAAATAAGTCAGGCCGCAAACCTTGATTGAAGTATAAATACAGAAATAAGGCAGAAAAGCGTATACAAATTTGGAAGCATTGAAGGCTGTTGTACGGAATTAATTCTTTGTTATGAATTTTAAAAGGAGGTTCGACGAATGTGATGAAACAAATTGTAACCTACGATGCGTTGCAAATAGTGAGTACATTTGGGGTATTTGTGCGAAAAGTTTCATCAGTTTCGAATGAAGACGTATATAATTAGAAACCCAGGAAGATTTGTGCTCTGCAAATTATGAAATCTTACAGCTGTCAGGAAAAAAGATCTGATTTTATAAAGCAGTTTGAATATGAAGACTGAACAGCAAGGAAGAATCTAGGCACTGTATTGAAAACATATAATAGGAAGACCAAAGTTTGGACTGGACAGACTATAAGTGTATGATAAACATGCTGGGTTCAGATAGTGTTTAGCGGCACACGTTCTACCATGTTTCGAGACCCTGTGCCCACACTTCATCGTATTTTTAAATCGATTAAAGTTTTCATGCTCTGATCTGCCCTATACTTGTCATTCTCGAATTGCAATAAATTCTTTGATTTTCAGGTCATCAAAAGGGGCCAACGATTGTTTCCAACGCGCAGTCAGCAGTCGCATCGACATCCGGAACGACTGCAGCGACATATTCGTCTGTCGCAGCAGCAGTGGATTCAAGTGCGAATGGGCAAATGGGTCCCAGTACGGTAGTTTTACGAAGTCCTCCTGGACCATTGCAACGCCCATATATTGCGAGGAAATTAGCGAGGAATTCTGGACGCTGCTATTTCACACTAAACGGTAAATATATGGAAGGAAAAAATTTGTGTATCACCAGTGTAACTGTCGTTACAACTGTAATGACTTAACAGAAGATAAACGTTAAAATTTATTCGAAAGATTTGGAGTAGTGAAAATTGGCAAGCGCAGTCAAATTTCATTGCTAATACAATAACTGAAAACCCGCCAAAAAGAGTGTTCGCAATTAGTAAGAAGTCCAAGTCTCGCACTTATGTTTTAGAAAATGTTAGGGTTTGTAAAGAAGTGTATCTGAAAACCCTTGGAATTTCTAAAATGCGAATAGAATATTGTTTGAACAAGAAATGCAAAGGGAAAATGTGTTCTCTTGATAAAAGGGGATCAGTTTGCTATAACAAAACATCAGAATACGAAAAAGAATGCATTAGAAAGTTTTTAGAATCATTTTTAAAATTTACCAGCCACTATTCGAACAGTAGTAAGTTATATTTCAATGAAAATTTATCAAAACTGATTCTTTACGATCTCTATATCAAAAACCAATCCGAATGTAATGCTAAATGTGTGAGTAAACCTATTTTCTACAGGGAATTCGCCATGTATGATATGGAAATTTAGGTTCCAAAAACGGATAACTGTGCTGTTTGCGATGCAGCGGCAATGAAAATGAAATCGGCAGATTTGTTGAGCAAAATGGAAATTGAGTCAGACCTGGAAAAACACCATACTAGGGCTCAAAATGCTAGATCTAAGCTGGATCAATCCAGAGAGCTAGCCAAAAATGATTCATCTCTATTTTCATTTACGTTCGATATGCAGAAAACTCAACCATTGCCATGACTGAATACTTCATCCGTGTTTTATAAGCGTCAACTTTGGGTGTACAACATAGGTATTAATATTAGAAAAGACAACGGAGGTCATATGGCAATGTGGCTAGAGAGTGAAGGAAAACGGGGATTAAAAGAAATCTGTTCAAGCATTTTAGCATACCTGAATTCTATAGATTGTTCCCAAATAAAAAATGTTCAAACATTCAGTGATGCTTGCGGGGGACAAAATAGAAACAAGGCCGTTATGTGCTTCTTCATGTACATGTGTGACATCAAAGCGTTTGAGTCTTGGGAGCACACTTTCATGGAAACTGGCCATAGCTATTTGCCCAATGATAGAGATTTCGCAATAATTGAAAAAAAACTTATGAAAAAATTAATCTATTCGAAAGAAGAATGGTATGATTTGGTCTCAAAATCAAGGAAAATTAATCCATGCAAAGTTATTGACATGAAAGATAGATTTGTTGGGATAGATACACTACTTGATTCCCGCCACTTCAATCCAACTCGTACAAATGCTGGTACAAAATTCAATCTTATGAAACTGAGAACCTTTAAGGTTGCTAAAAATTCTTCAACAGTCTTCTACAAGACAACAGAAAGTGACGAGGAATACCAACTTGACTATTCTACGAAGTCAGGCCATGAAATAATTTTGGAAAGTTCTTTGGACTGTATTTTCATCAGCAAGGAAAAATACGAAGACTTAATGTACCTGCTAAATTTCGTACCACCCATCTACCAAAGTTTTTACAAAGATCTTCCTCACGCCTAATGTTTCGCAACTGCTAAGTGCAGGACTTAATTAATTCATGAGTGACGACATGGTTGTGTTTATACCGCAGCTAATATGAGGGACTTAGAATTGTGAAATAAACCTCATCGGAGCTGTAATATTCTGAATATTATGTATTTTGTTTTGTTACGCCTCATAGCTATTTTATTTCATGACCATCCACTATTTTTCTCGTCTTTTACACTCAGTACGGTTTCAACTTAATTCCCTCTAGGTACGCGGGCAAATGGATTTTCATTTCTGCAGCTCATTGCTCAGTATATTTGTTAAATATATACAAAGCGCAGTAGAGTTAGAGTTAGAGTAGGTTATCTTTGTAAATTATACACGGAACAAAACATATGGCGTGTGACTAGAACGTGGTGCAAGAATTATTCACTGATGATGATGCATTTAATCAGAAAATATTGTTGATGTAGTGATTATGTTTTTTCCCCACGGGTATTATTTTCTTAAATTCTCTGGTGTCCGTTTAAGCACCCCTTTTGTTTGTTTGGGTTGATAGCAATTCCATCATTTCTAAACTCATTTTATTTATTTTATTTTGGTTTGTGATAATGGTGTGACTTGATTTTTCAGTAAATAGTGAATAAATAATATTGAATTTGTATGCTTTTATTTTATACCCATTCGGCGGACCCAACCATACTCTGAAATGAATAGTGAAGGAATCAAATCGAACTTAGATGATTGCATTTTCTACACAGTTGAGAGGACCCAAAGCCGCTGAAAGTAATTAATTTCTGAGATGAGTGGCGTTTATCTTTACAATAAGTCATGGGGGATTTTACGAAATAATATGCGGCAAAAGTTTAATATCGTAATAAATGTCCGAATACATGCATTTACTGAAGTCCTCCATACACAGTCGTTGACTTAGATGTTGAGCCGAGTACTAATATTGGGCTGAAAAGATTACAATACATCTGATTTTCAATTAACAATTTGTTTACAATGAATGATTTTTTACAATTTTTTTTACTTGCAAAGAATATTCAATTCCATTAAAATTTTACTCGCGAACGATTTATCCGTTTTTAGAAATTCCCATTCGTTTCGAGTGGAAACTGTTCGAAACACAAGAATCTCTTTGAAGCGTACTTTGTACCTTGCTCATTATTGTCTTCATTAGATGCTATGCCTTTAACCAGCCGAGGCGCAAAATTTTTCCTCGCGTCACTTTTGCAGCATGTTAAACATCATCTATGTCTTATCATCCAAGATCACATCACCAGAACGAGACTTGGTGAACCAGTTTCTTACTTGATCCGTTTCGACAGCCTGACTATACATACTGCATAATTTTTCCTCTGTCTCTGCTTCACATTCTTTGTTAAACTCACTTAACATATCGGGTATGTAACTTCAGCTTTTTCATTGCCAGCGTTCCTTAGTAAAATTTTACTGCAATACGAGTGACCAGATGGTTCAGAAAAAGTGGAGAGTGTTTACATAAATTCAAATTAATTTATCAGAATCTGAGCATTTCAAAACGGATAAAGCACTTTTAATTTTCATCAAAAGATCGGAAACTCAGTTCTCAGTAGTTGCTGGTTATTCCTCAATTTTTCTTTCTCAAAAATTACATTAGCTTACGAGTTAGTTTTACAAGGTGCCAAGAGGAAATTGAAAGCAAAATTCGGGACGGGCAATGGGAACGTTTAATTTGTGCACAGGGTATTTATCCACACAGGAAAAACCGCAAGTTAAAAATGAAGAACAGACAACAAAGAAGAGAAAATTCCAGAAGCATGCACGAGAGATATAAGTTCCGAATACCGAATTAGAGCGAAGATTACATAACAAAATCCCCAGGCATCGCAAAATTTTCTTTACATAAGATAGACTCCCCTCGCTAACCTAACCCAATTGCCCATCCTATTATCTAGACTGGTTTCATCATGAAAAAACTAATTAATCAGGAAATGCCTGATCCAGTAATTCAAAAAACGTACAAATTTAAATACACACATCAATTTTTACACTTGACTTGGTATTTTATGAAAATTAAATAAATGAAGATAATATAATGCTGCTGGAATGCAAGTAGTAACTCCACACAACTTTAACGAAGATATACGAACAACATTCTTTAACGAATATATTAGTCATCTGCCTAATGTTAGTCCTAGACACGTTTTCATAGAAGGAAGCGTCTTCCCATTTTCATGTTAAGTGCGCTCGTCCTACTTGAGCAAACCGATTTGAGCAACATGCTTCTATGATCCTGAGTAGTCCGTGTCGTCGCTTAACCTACTTGAGCTCTGCGGGTGAAACACGGATGGCTCCATGCCTGGTACGCCGAGCTGCCTGACCTACTAAGCAGCAAAATTGCGCTTAACCTATTTCGGCTTTTTGCCCTTCAATTGACATTTGGTGTGTTTCAGAAACATGATTTGATTCACGAACCCAAAGTTCATTTTTTAACATTCCTGATTACGTGTTATGTCGCTTCGATGGCGCTAAAACCAGCCGAGGTAGTGGATCTTGTATTTTTGTGAAAGAAATGTACACAACATCTTTACTTCTAGTGAATAAAGTTTGCGATGGCATTGAAATGGTTTGGTTAGAAGTGCAAATAAATAAGCACAAGTCCATAATCATTGGCAGCCTTTACCGGCATCCACCATCTCCCCTAAGTCTAACACTAGATTTCATTGAGGAAACCTTCAAAGAAATCCTTCAGGCAAAAAAGTCATTCTTTACTTCCGGAGATTTTAATGTTGACTTGAAGGACAAAAACAATCAGTTAAGCAAACTGCTGTACAAACTGAGCCTATCACAAATGGTTAAAGAACCGACTCGCATCACTAAAGTCTCTAAAACTCTCCTCGATCTGGCAATCACAAATAATCCCACCGCAGTACTTAGTACAGTAATATCACCTTCTATTTCCGACCACCACTCTATCGAATGTGAAATAGATATTGCAAAGAAAAGACAAAAATACCGCCTAATGACTTATCGCTCGAAAAGGCACTATTCAGCGAAACTATTTCAAGAAAAACTACTGTATATGTCCACCGAATTCCAGAATATGATGCAATCTGACGATGTTGACACTCAAGTGTCCATTTTCAACGAGAACTTCACAGCAGCTCTCGACGAATGCGCACCTTACGTCACCAAAAAAACCAAGCCAAAACGGACTGTTTGGATTACTGACGAAATTAAAGAGATGAGCAGAATAAAGGAAGCCAACTTGCGAGAGTACAAAAACAATAGATCAAACAGTACCTTACACAAGAGATATAAAGAACATGAAAAAATCCTTCGAAAGAAAATCACTGAAGCGAAACAAACTCACTTCCACCAGGAACTCATAACCGCTAAAAATAACCCGAAACGAACTTGGGAAATCATTAGTGAGGTAGCCCCGTATAAAAATTTAGACCGTATAAGTAACTTTGAAAATCCCTTGGCAACAGCCACGGATTTCAACACATTCTTCTCAAAAGTAGGGGCTCAAGTTTTCAGTGAGGTGTGTAGCAATCCCGGTGAAACGTCAATTGAAAATTCACGCCCAACTGCACCGTCGAGGGCTGATGTCATGTGGAGACCACGTCCTGTCGCTTTACCAGAGTTAAGAAATATCTTATTCTCATTAAAAAACACAAAGGCAGTTGGACATTACGGTATCAGTCTCCAATACATCAAAGACAGTTTCCCAGTCACAGCACCATGGATTCGTCTGATAATTAATACATCAATAGCAACCAATACGTTTCCAAACCAATGGAAACACTCCATTATTAAACCGTTGCATAAAAGTGGTGAGCTAAATACAGCATCAAACTACAGGCCAACAGTCTTTTACCTGTCATGTCCAAAACATTGGAGAAAGTGGTGACAAATCAAATTGTCATTTTACCTGGACAAGTCAAATCTACTCCCCCTAAATCAATACGCTTATAGAAGAAACACAAGCACTCAAGACGCTCTGCACAATATCTCTGAAAAAATATACAGTGACATCGATCAAAAGAATGTAACACTCTTGCTGCTACTCGATCTCTCTAAAGCGTTCGATAGCGTCGAACATGATAGACTTCTACGTAAAATACTGAACTTGGGAGTAGACACGCAATGGTTTGAAAGTTACATGTCAAATCGATCTCATGCAGTCCGCATAGAAAACAAATTGTCCCCATTCATTCAAACAATTTTGGTGTTCCCCAAGGATCCATTCTTGGTCCGCTACTGTTTTCTATTTTCATTAATGATATTCATCCAATGCCTTCGAACACACGGATCGCAATGTATGCAGATGATGTTCAAATTGCAATAACAAGTTTCGTATCGGAAATACCACAGACGCAAATTAAAGCCGAAACTATACTGACTAGCCTGAAATCATGGTACGACCGAAACGGTCTCAAATTAAATGCTAATAAAACACAATGAATTATATTTGGTTCCAAAGATGCTATTAAAAAAACATCAGATCTTACTCTCGCAGTTGGAAATGATAAAATTAAGGCATTAGAAAAGTTAAAAATCTCGGTATCTGGTTCGATAGAAACATGTCTTTCAAATCTCACGTTGAGAATACTTGCAACAAAATTTACAGAACTTCAATGTTTTTTCATCGTATAAAGAGTGTGCTAGACGAAAAATCCCGATTATTAGCCATTCAATCCCTGGTGTTATCG
>JACJUY010005103.1:2139-27972 GCA_014220935.1 Platorchestia sp. MABIK
CAATTTCCTTTATTTAAAGGTGGTGGCAGCGTAGCTTTAGCTACCAATAATTTAAATCATGGCGAGGACGCAAGTCACGCCTTAAACGTTCCTTGGCGTGAGCATCTAGATTTTATCAGCATATCTACCTTTGTCTCTTAGTGTTGTACACTCCCTTGCATTAGAATTGAATTTATATCATTCATGTTTCAAAGTCCAGTTATGGCTCCGAAGTCTGTTTAAAGTAGCTTCCCCATGCTTCCCTCCTCAACAACACCAACAAACATAAGTCTATACAATCGTCTCACAACACCAGCACTGCTCGCTATTCAATCTAGCTCCTGTCAGGAAAATCTTGGAAATTTCAGAGTTCCTTCTATTTTTTTCATTTAGCGCAAATAAAGATAATTCAAAATTATTGAACTTTGTAATTCTTTAACTTATTGACTTCGTTTGTGGTTGTGAGCTTGTGCACGTGTGCTTAAGAAAATTTTTCGCAAGGGTTTCATAGTATTTTTCTGTTGACAGATTTTTCATTAACTAATAGATTCACATCCATAATCAACATAAAAAAAATTGCCTGGCAGTATGGCAAACAAAAGCATACCGTGCATTTTCAATGAAATTGTTGATCACCAGTATGTAGCACGATAAAATACTTCGGATTGTAACCAATTGAGCCAGTCGGCATTTGTTCCAGTGGGAAGTAGTACTTAAGAGTTTTACGATGTAGAGGATTGATTCTTGGAAGAGCTCTGCCGCTTTGAAACGAAGCTGATGAAAATTCGCCCTCTAATTTAACACACAAAATCAACTTTTAAAACGAAAATTCTAAACCGCACCACAGTCATGCTGTTAACGTATCTTTTGGCAGAGAGATTTTACCAATTGTAATTGACAGATTAACGCATGTTTGTCTGTTTCTATTCCAGTGTTTTTTTCGAGTGTGCCTCACACTCGAAATGACTCAGTATGACTCAGTACTCGAAATGACTCGGTATGACTCAGAGCTCTCGCACTGAGGCATACCCATTAGTTTCTGCTGACACGAGCACAGCACCAGACGAACTTCAACATCCACGAACGCGCTAAACAAACATCGCACTGCGACGCTGCACACGCCTCATCAAACCCTCCGTGTACTTGGAGCGCCGGGTGATATTCCAATCACCTTGAAAGTTTTTCACCTCACTGTGTCCGCAATCATGTTTCTATCACTACATTCATTTGCAAACATATTGTAACACTTAGGAGACCTTACCACGGGAGTACTTTTTTATGTTCTCTCAATCTCTAGTACAACTAAGATCCTTTATGTTGGAACATTTTAAAAAAACAGTTAAATTCATCTGACGAATCAACTTTAATAGACATTAATAATTTCTCCTTATTCATGTCGTACATTGTTATTGTTAGCGTCATGTTGTCGCTATTTCTCGTTTCTGACGCTCGTGAGTATATTATGACAGCTTTATTAAATTAATTAATTTCACGAATTGCTCCAACTGTGCTGAAAAATCTTTTAGTTAGCATTATACAGCAATCCTATTTATGTTTCCGACTCCAATAAACTCTTTGATGCTAGCATTATTAATGCAGGAAATATCATAAATTTGTGGTGTGGTGTAATATTTTCTCCGAGCTAATTATTTGATATACAAGTTGAAACGTAAAAACAAAAAAATAGTTCCGAATATTAACCTCTTGGTCATAAACGTGGGATCATTTAAATTTACCCATTTTACTTTCAACATTAATCTCTGATATCGCAAGCTCTTAAGTTCGTATTTCAATGCAAGTTCGCACGAACAAGAGGGTTTTTCAAGAATGGGTCACTGGCGTTAAGCTCTTTTTTTTATTATTAGGGAATGTATTTTTTCAAGTTTTTCTCTCAAACATTTGTTTCGACAATTGACATGGGTATTGCGATATTCATGTGTGTTAATCAACTAAGGATCTTTACGTTAAAACATTTTAAAACCAAATGACAATTTTTGTGTAATTTTTATGGGAAATAAATACTTTCTTTCCTTCTTTCTTAATTAAGTTAGGGAATTTGTCTGGAGCCTCCATGACCACACACTTCCCTGTATAATTCAGTTATACAGAATGCTGGTTTTACCTCTTTTAACGTGCCATTAAATGCTGTCTATAATCCGATTCTTGACCTACAAATACTGTTGTTCTAATGCTTATCATTGTGCACCATAGAATAATTTTTCCCAAACAAATTTTTAAGCGGTCGAATACGTTTACAACTTTTGGGACTATCATTTCCCCTTAGAAATCTTGCTTCAAGCCTTTGTCCAGCTACACAAATTGAAGATTTGAGAATCTAAGTGAAATAACCAATTATGAAGAGTCATGATATCCACATATTGACACGATTGCCCCCACCTATGTATGTTATTGCATAAGTTAAAATTACAGTTCAACTAATTTCATAGACAAAAATTAGCTCAAGCAGTTAAAAAAAGGTATCATACGTACGATCATCAATCTATTTACCAATGTAATACAGAAATTCTGATAATTGCTCGTATGCTTGCTCGGGTGTTTGCGTACAAGTTCTAAATGCTCTGCTTTCAGTAATACTAGGAAAAATTCAATCCTCTGCTTTCAGTGATGAGATATGGGAGCAACACCCAACCTTCCTTCACTAATAACGAAAAGGGAAATTTAACCTTTTTTTCGTCTGGGGAACAGTGAATTTTCACCACAACTTACAGAGCAATTTGCAGTTTTCTGTTCCCAACTTATGTAAACCCCAGATGCTGTGTTACACGTGGATACGGTCTGCTATAGATGCATAATATATGACTGATATTTCTCACTCTCGCTTCAGCATGCTTTTGAAGAAAATATATGTTACACTGATATTGACCTTTTTGCCTTCGTGAAAAGTATGATAATTAACCAATTTCAAGATTGACAAGTAACTATGCAAACAACCTGACTTAACAGGGAACTTGTTTTCTTTGTACGATTGTATATTTCTATGAGTGATTGTCACCGTGAACGAAGCCTCACAGTAATTCTTCAAAAACTCATGTACGTATACGCATTTATCTTTTATTTCTTCTTACTTCTAGGACCAAACAAAACAACATTTTCAACCAAGCTTTTAATTAGATTTGCTACAAAAAGCCCTCAGGGGAAGAATGTATCTTTTTGAAAACCTCATACGGTGTCTGTTTGTATTTCGCACCCGAATCAAACATTTCTATAAATTTCAGCACACAATTGCAAATAGAATTCACGACCGTTCAGTGAGCTGAGGAAAAAGTTACGGCCAAACTTCCTGATGACGTCATTTATGCTATAGAAAGCTATAATTTTTTTTGAAGATTGATTCGTAGTGGAAGCGGAAAATTGCACCTGAAAGAACTGAATCTAGGATCAGTGAATATTGTATATTTATGAATATCTACATACTTAAGTACATAAACATGTATGCATTTATGTTAATCGACAATCGACAGTTAATGTTCTTTTCCATTGTACTCTAGACACTGCTGTAATGGCCGGCAGATGTTCAAGGCTTTTTTATGACCGTTATCTGTTTTGCCTCATTGTTGCACAAAAAGTATTTATCCAATATGATCTCGCTTTCTGTGTCTTTTAAGGAACCATTTCAATACTCAAGGTCAAATTCAGGAACATAACTCGACGCAAAAGGAAAATAACCCTCGATTAAAAATCTCCCGGGAAGGAACTTGAGAGCAATTTGTTGAGAAATTTAGCGAGTACAGAGTTTCATCAATTAATTTAGGTTAGGTTAGGCTAGGTTGGGTTATGTTCTGTTGACATCGTTAAGGTATGACAGCAAAAATGGTGAAATAAATTTATCAAAGGCCGTAAGTGCTAATTAGCAGGGTCCTTACCTGCCTAATAGCTTCTAATTGTTGAGATGTAACTATGTACGTATTTATTATTGAGTTTTGCGACATTTGAGGGCTGTTAGCAGATAAAATAGCACTAGGAGAATACGGCAGTGTGTGAGTCCGTACATTTGAGGCGGTCTTGCATCCATCAGGATCTCTAACACATTTAAGCTAAACTGTTTGAAAATTGAAATTCAAGGCCACAGTCGCACGAAAACGCTGACATCGAGAAAAAAATAGAGTACATCGGAGCGCAAATTTATTTCTCCCAAAAATTCTGCGAATGAAGGATTTACTTGAAAAGAAGGCAAATTTTTCTTAGTAAGTAATTCAATAAAAAGTTAAGGAAATAAACAAAGAAGTCCTCATTGTTAAAATTGTATGCGGTCAATACTAAAACAAACTTTTCGGGACTTTGACCCATCATCAGCTGTAAATCTACAAATATACACAGAGCAATATAATTGTACACATTGTATATAACTAGAGATGTTTAAACAACAGCAATTGCGAACAGACTGCCATACCCTAACAGCTGAACACAGGTGAAGGAGAAAAATGATTGAAATGCATAATGAGATGTCATTGAGAAATGAATGCTAGAGCATTCCCTGAAGCTGCAGCTGCCCAACCAAACGCAAGGGATGCGCACTCTGCATGTCGTTAAGATTAGGTTTGTTTTTATGTGTATAAGAACAAACCCAAATCCTTAACAAAGACAAATGCTCAAAATATAAATAAAAAATTACAACCACACACAAATGTATACTCTACTCACAACATATTTCATTAAACGCTCATTTTATTTATTTTTCTCTTTTAGCTGTGCATCTTATTATGTATGGTAGTTTGTTCGTAATTACCGGTGTTTAAACATCTCTAATTATATATAATGTGCGCAAACACCAAGTCAGAATATTAAATTCTCTGTTGATATTTGCAGATTTACAGCTGACGATGGGTTAAGGCCCGAACCATTCGTTTTAGTATTGACCACACACAATTTCAACAACGTGGACTTGTTCGGTTTTTGCACGTACCTTTTAAAGGATTTACCTAGTTTGTAAAGTTCTACCAGTGGTGTCATAACGGACCTTCATGCCCGAAACACCGGATGAGTAGTCGACACTGAGCTATAGTATGCAGGCACTTTGGACCAACACTGTAGTTTTGTGCGTGCGTCACGAAAGAGGAAAGAGGGAACTTCCTCTTTCTGAGCAGGCTTCTGGGAAAACAGTTGCTCGCATCAAATTTGGAGTACAATTTAGAAAAGGAAAGAGTGTTTTTTGCGAAATTGTTCCCTTCAGTGTGTTCCTGTATGGAGAAATGATGATAAACGATATCCTTCAACATCTAGAGTTTCACGAACAAAAGAAATTCAACATCTGATGAAGATAAAAAATAGTTAAAATGGTAACATTTTACGCTATTGATGACAATTACCGACTGAAGAAAATTTTTAAACCTAGAGAGACTTATTTTCCTTAAATTGAAGTATCAGTCACTCAGATGAATCACATTACTGATCCAGTCCAAATCTTGCTTCGCATGTAGCACAGTTCGAAAACTGCTTATCAAATAACCAAGAAATGAAAGGCTACGCAATCGTGACGTTGAAGCAGATTATGCCAACAATTGTAGCTTTCATCTCTCTTAAATATCATCTTACATTTCGGATGATCAGTTCTGATCAATTCTAATTTTTAAATGTGCAGGTATATGCTTTGCCCTCAAATGCAACTAATAGTAGCCTTAGTAATTGCAATATATGTTTGTATGTACATATATACGTCGCCTGCCTTCGATCACCTGGGAAGCTCAAATACATTCAATCAAATAGCAAGAACTGGTTTCGATAATCTTTTTTTAGTTTACTGAACCTTTGAGCACAGCTAGGTCCATATATAAGGCCATGAATAACCTCTTATGAAGGTGATTATTGGTCTGGGAACAGAAGGCCTCTCGGAAGAGAATTAGAGATGCTGAAATAAAATTTTCATTATTTTAATTCCAGAGTTAAAGTATGGCCTTGAGTTTCTTTATCATTAATCATAATGACTTTCCCATATATTGTACAGTGATAAGAAATACAAAATAAATATGAAATTTCACGCGTTCCTTTCAGTTCTCCCGTGTTACTTTCACGTCTAGATAAAAACTTGCCCTCAGCTTGAACATTTCACTCGTTTTGCTTGAGATAGCCTGCAACAACTTGTGTTGCTAGAGACGATAGGTATTGCTGCTCAGCCTCGTAGCACAGCAGTGTGGCTCCTGCTTTAATCTCGACGTCGGAAAACTACGAGACCTCAGACCTCGTCATCTTCACTCGTCTGGTTGTATCCAAGAATTTTTGGCCTACAAAGCCTCAGCATTTTTTGGATATTTAACGCGTCACATATCCCTTGCAAGGGGTCATCTCATGCTGTTAATATTGTACATCTTCTCAGTTCAGGCCATATTTAATTTAACTAGACCCTCGTCCATCAATCTTACTTATGTTCAAATTGCAAAAATACCCCAAACTCTGTGTCATTCAGCACCGCGTACAACGCATGTTCTCATTTCCTCAATTCTGTTTCCACCAGACCTTCCCTAGCGGACAATACATTTTATTCATAATATGACGACTCAAATTCGATCATCCCTGCACACGATTCTCAGACCTATTAGTGGCACTGCAAAAAAAATAAGAAAAACTCCATCACTGAATTTTTCCCATCACTTCACCAACTCTCTAGTTGATATTGAGTACATCATATCTTTAAGTTCTTTTCTCACTCCAAGTTATTCGTGAGATCAACGATAAGTTGGTTGCTATTATGGAAAGGTTTTCGTATTCAACTGTATAGTTAGCACCGAACGTTGGCCATTTGTTGCAAAGTTCACATTTTTGAATGCATGTTCTATTTTCTGTATTCACACACTTGGATTTCTTAAAACAAAACATGGTCAGCTTATTAAGTAGAACCTCCAATACATTTTTCAAACCCGCCTGATGCATTTTGTCCACAGTAATTAAAACTGATCCTATCGCATTGCTTCATCGAATAATTGTCGTGAAACATTCGAATTACTATCTTTCGAGATTGCTCCTCATTAAGGAAACTGGCCCCCCCAAAAAGATTTGCATAGCGAAATTCTTAAAATCTAAATCATCAAGTAACTTCAATTCTCTCAGCGTTTGGAAGGTTTCAACGAAACGTTGTTCGTAGCACCTGGTTACATTTTTGCGGGCAAACTTTGCATTCAGCTTTGCATGCCCGCATGCACACATACGTACACACACACATATACTTACACACCAACACATATACTCACACGCGCGCGCATGCACAAATACACATGCACGCCCACGCACTCACACGCTCACGTCACGAAACTAGCCAAGCGTTGCGCAAGCCGCGTTGGCTTACGTTTCACAATATAAATGTACAAATAATTAATCAAAGCATTAAAAAAAGACATTGAAATATGTTCACAAAAATGCTTCAAACCTGTGAATAAAATGATAAATGATACTCACTGAGTTAATGTGCGTATCCTTTTACTTACCCTGCGCGGTCATTGCATTTTTTAAACTTTTCTTTCTTGTGTGTTTCATCTGTGGTGATCGCCTTCACGTTCTGTGATAATAATGCATTAAATCTTCCACGGATATGTCCTCAAACATGCAATAAAAATATTACAACAGCGCGAAAATGTATATTCTTCTGACAACATAATTCAGTAAGTGCTCAATTTGATCGACCAAAGAACCCCACTTCAAAATTAAAGTTTAAGAATAAGTGCTCACTTTTTAACTTACTTAAATCAAACAACGTTACGCTAGCAAAGCATATTAATCAAAGTACACGTTTGACGCAATCTTAACGTCAAAGAACTACCAGCAAAAATATATTACGAGCCAAGAGCACAATTAATGAACAACAAATTTCATCTGCCTCAAGTAAATTTGTTACGTGGATTTCAGCATAGTTTTTCGCTGCGGCACTAGGCTTTTTCGTTCAGCTAGCCTTCACGATTTTTTTCAACAACTCTTTACCCTCTCTTTCGAATCTGGTTCTGTCCTATATATGAGAAGGGCCACCCGCAACTCGGTGTCTCACTGTTTTATTATCCCTTAGTGCCAATCACGAGGTTTGAATCTGCTTATGCCATCAATGGATTGTTATGCTACTGCACTGATTGCCCAATTGCAAGGTCTGGGGATATTTTGAATTATTCGAATAGATTGCCTGCTTCTGGAACGGATTTGGTCACGGATACTTGCTTAAAGCCCGTCTACACTATCCAAACATTTCGTCAATCACATTTACACCAAAACACGAATAAAAACACGAATAAAAACACAAACTTTTTTATCGTGTCCAGATTACGTTTTATGTATATTCAGTTTCAGTACACTCGCAGTTAGTTTTTTATTTTAATTAAATTAACATGAATTAAATCGAAGCTTATTGATATATTAGGTAATTACTGAATAAATATTGTGCAGGTTACGTAGTTAATTTCGGTAAATACAATATCCACACAGTCCTAAAATTTACTTTTTTCGCGAGAAAAATACAATTAAATCGAAAAAATAGGGGAAAAAACATGGAAACCAAGTATTTCACGAACAAAAACACCATACACCGTCCACAATACAGAAACAAGCGAGTGTTCGCTGTTTCTACGAATGTTTGTGTTCGGAGTTTTCCAACAGTTTCGAAAATACGAACACACCAAAATCTGGCAGTTTTCATCTGTGTTCGTGTTCGCGGACTGCCGAAAAACACAAGATTCGGCCGAAAGATTGATAGTGTGGACGGGCCTTTACGTGTGTCTTTTCATCTCCCGGAAAGCCTAATAAACTATATGTCGCCTAAACACGCTGCCGGTCGGCCTTCGTAATTAGTGTACATAATATAGATGAATATTTAATCTTTGGCTCTCTCATAATGTCAACACCTCTCCAATGTAGTCTACCCGTTGACAGAATGAGTTGCAAGCATTAGAGTTGACAGTTTTACAGGCGATCTTTTCCTTACTGAATTTTTTACAACATCTTCCTCAACTTTCAGTTAGCACTGCAAATCTTAAGAATTCCAAAAAAATATTCTATACCCTCATGACCTATC
Source organism: Platorchestia sp. MABIK (assembly GCA_014220935.1). Lineage (NCBI taxonomy): Eukaryota > Metazoa > Arthropoda > Malacostraca > Amphipoda > Talitridae > Platorchestia > Platorchestia sp. MABIK. The sequence continues at coordinate 11,123 of JACJUY010005103.1, forward strand.
GAAAATGTCTTGAAATAATATTTCATAAAGTTCATGACACATGCAAACACAGACACACACAAAAACGCAAAGACTCACACATAAACACACACAGACACACACATACATCCACACACACCCAGAAAAACTCAGATAAGCCCAGACACACTCGAAGACACCCAAATACATCCAGACACACCCAGACATACCCAGACTCACAGACGCTCAAACACAGGCACACAAACACACACATACGCACTGCATATCAATTAATGATGCTGCAATTGGACGGTCATCAGTCGAGGATTACAATATAATTTGATAGACCAATGTTAACTACAGCAAAGAAAAACTTCACTGAACATTTAGTTTTCCCCTCTATTCTTACCTATCTTTCAATATCTTCCATCATTCGAGTTTGAATGACTATTATCTTAAAGTTAAAAGAGTGTAAATTTGAAGTCCGCATGTACGCAGTATTGCAAGTCGATGAGCTTAGGAGGTCAACTGAAATTAAATTTGTATACTTGTGACTTGATAATTTTGCAGGAACATGTAGCTTTATGGAAATATCGGGCGCTATCATAGATGGTTGATGACTCAGATCCTCTGACACAAGACTCAGATCTCCTGACACAAGACTCAGATCCCTCGACACAAGACTCAGATCCCCTGACACAAGACTCAGATCCCTCGACACAAAACTCAGATCCACTGACATAAGACTCGGATCCCTCCGACACAAGACTCCTTGACGCAAGGCTCAGATCCCCTGACATAAGACTCGGATCACCACGACACATGACTCAAATCCCCTGACACAAGACAGATCCCCAGACACAAGACTCAAATTCTCTGACACAAGACTCAAATCCCTTGACACAAGACTCAGATCCCTCACAGCTTGGGAAGGAGGCATGAAGACGGCTATGCTGTAAAATTTCCAACAGTGGATGACGTCAACGTCAATCCCTAAAACTCAGCTTCGAACACTACTTTTATTGGCTGCGGAATGGTACATGCATTTCGAAATGACGTGCTATTGTAAGTTGAATCATTAAGCGCATATATACAAATGAATTCAAAAGCGAAAGCATCTCGAAGTTAGGCATGGTGTCAGGGAATCGATGTTCTAGTGTGCAATTTCTTTTTCTTTGATTCGCATTGTATGATTTGTATTTCGGAACTCGTCGATCAGGCCCGATTGAGTTCTTCCTGACACGCTTACTGGTAAGACTTCCAGTGCATGTTTTCCTTCAGGGATTAGTGTGCCGATAATTTTCTATATTTTCATTTTTCTCAGATAGCAACGTTCTCATGTGTCAATTTTGTTCTCATGTCCTTCCGATAGGCCAGACATCTATAGGCCCTGCAGCTATTCAGAACAGTTAATGGTCTAGTGGAGTATTGTATTATAGGTTAAGGTTATTTGTAATTTATTTCTTTGTGGTTAAAGTTAATTTAGGATAATTACGTATTAAAGTGTACCATTGTTCAGTATTTCATATTCTCTCAATCCACCTCCTTGGTAAGTTGGAAACCTGTATGATATCGTAACACATGGTCTTCGATAGGTTGAATGCTTTTAAGATAGGCTGAATCAATAATCCTCGAGTAAATAAGCCTTCATAAGCTAGTTATTGTCAATTATAAAACATTCAGATCATTTCGCCTTTCTCAGTCTTCATAAAGGATTATTCGTAAACCATCTCGTTGTGGGATGGACGATTGTTTAGTGAATTAATTTTCACTTTCATTAATGCGAATTCGTATTCCAATCCTTCTGAAGAAATTTGAAGAACCAGGTAGCAATATTGTGTCTGAGAAAATTCTGTGGCATTTTTATCGATCAGTGAGGAAAGATCACCAATTTCCTGGTCGATGAATTTCTTGAACAGGCACTCGTTTGTCGTGATTTCCATTTGTATGGTTTCTTTATATTACTGATAGGTCCAATTTGTATTTTGTTCCGGGTTGAGCATGAATGCTAATGCGTGGGGAGACAGAGTCCGCCACCAGCTCTATAGTGTGAGCTGGCCCTGTTCTTGGCAATTGTTTTATGTGACAACAAATGGGATGATGAATTTCTTTATGCTTGGCTCAGTAACCGCCAAATTCTTTTATTATTTGAATTTCAAGTTCTAGACTTGTTTAGTCATGTTGTTGACTCTTTATAAAGTTGAAATTGAATGCACGAAAAACAGTATAATTCCAAAAAATGCATACGTAAAAATACAAGTTAATACATTGAGTTATGGAAATATTTTAATATATGTGAAAGTAGTTGGTTGACAGGTATGCCATGGCAGGTAATATAACACCTTTGCCGTTGGCTGGCCGACAGGTAGATGATCATAAAGTCCTTTCTTTTTAAAACTATTCTCTCTTGATAAGTTTGCACTAATTTTACAAATGATTTCAACACACTCATTACAAAAACAGAAGTCTTGATATATTGATAAGTAACGCAGTGGTGAACACAGCATTCAATAACACTGACCCGAGGGCATCGCCACGATGAGATAATAACCGATGTTGTTGAAAAGATAACGAATGGAAGAAATGATCATTCATCTAATACAAAAATTTCAACTTCATCAATTTGAAACTCCATTTTCGCACACTCACGCGCACGAGAAAATGTTCCAGTGCTTGAGACATGCCTGTATAAAACACTCTCCAATATTTGGTATCTAAATATTTTTAACTGTTCTGCATTCAAGAGTACTTTTTGAACGCATCAGTGAAAATTGTTCTTGCCTCTATCACACTATCACAAGGTTAAACTAACCATGGTTGTTCGCAGAAAATGGTCGCATCGACACTGTCGCACAGCGAATGTTAGCAGTAGTATTTCTGTCAATTTAACCGCGAGGGGGAAGAGACAGGTCACCGTAAACATAAAAATTTAATGGGATAATTTACTTAGTTTAACTAGACTATATGAGCGCTACTCCGCAGCAACTTCACTGTGTTCCTTCGCCCGCTGCCCGTACGCTTGACGCCAGCCTGACTGTCTGAGTCTGATATCCATCCACCCCTGTTGGGAGGCGTCAAGACTCATCGCTCTGCACAAGCCACAAGCCAACGCCAAACTCCCAGGCCCAGCTCGGCAGCTCCCAGGACGAAATAGTGTAACCGCGGCAATCATGCGAGAAGGGTGTATGCAGAGCTTGCGTTAAGGCACATCACTCGTTCTTCATTCCGATGTCGTGTTTTCGGTTACGGTTCGAAGTGTGTCAGTTGTAAATTTTTGCTTATGCATTGTTGATACATCAAAGACAAATGAATTCTTCTGTAAATGCTACTTGAAGCATTTATTTTTGGTTTGTTTTTCTCAGACCATTCATGAGATCTGCCGGCTGTTGTGCGCCTCTCATGGCGAGGTGGATCATAGTTTCCAAGCAAGCGCTGGTTGGCTCCTGCAGCATCAAACTCAGCTGAAGTTTTGATTCAGTTTTTGTGTTGAAGACAGATTTGAAATTGCGTTATCGTTCAGTGGGGTTACAAATGTCAGACGTATCTACTTATTTGTAGCCCATACGTGTTGAAGCCCTGACTGATGTTTTTCGTACATACACTGATATTCCTGAGTCGTATAAAAACATCATCGTTTCATTTTGTAACTCAGTTGTAGGTGAGTAGTTTCCATATTTTATTAAATATTCATGAAAGTTTCCGAAATGAAAATCTGATCAACTACAAGAACTGCAACCATGGAAAACGGATTGCAAAACAGCATCGTATGTGATTGTGCGATTCAAGTGTTTAAATTATTAAACCTCATTTTTATGTGCATCACGTCGATGACAAATTTATTTTTTACGAGTGGTGGCGGATGAATGGTTTCAGCCAGGAGTTAATTACGGATAGCAGGACACGGACGGACGCGTCGCGCGTAGGCGGTCGCCAAGGATAGTCGTAGGCTGCCGTGCTTGTTTTGCACTGGTCTGAAGGCAGTTGAGAGCTCTCTCAGCTGACGGGGCTCAGCAATGTGTGCGACTATGAGGAGCTTCATTCTTAAACGCGAACTTTTAACTTTAATGTGGGCAAATGCAAATCCATACATATAACGTGGAAATTACACTCCTTTTTCTCGGCAGTCACAAACTGTTGTTATGCCTAGTGTCATAAAAGACAGGAAAACATTTCCCTTTTCTGTGGGTTTCGAGGCGTAACTCTTCATGATATTTGAGCATTAGACCAGCACACCCCTGGGGTCATCTTGACCCCAGGTGTGAAACGTAATGGTGTGAAATCGAATTTTCGTAAGAGTTATTGCACTACTCGCTCTCTCTTCGCAATCAGTGAACGTGTGTGTAATTGGGATATCTTCAATTTAATTCAATTGACGCTCCCGAGTTAGAAGTTTAATGAAGTGTAACATGCTATTTAATTGAAAATATTCAAGTAGGTCGACATCTTCCGGTTCTCTGTTCATTCATTTTTACCGAATGAAAATCTTACAAGAATTCAGTTTCATTACTAGAATTTACGTCACTGAGTTTCTTCTTTCCATGCACGAGCTGGTATGGGCTGCGGCTAAGTTATCTACTTGAGAGTGTCTTCCTTGTGATAGAGTGGACTATAAAGACGCTGTATGCCAAGAGCACAACCGACACAACACGATTGCTGAGTTCGATCTATCGTCTTGAGTCTCTCGACTGGCAGCTTGTTGAAGCGAGCAGGTCCTGCATTCCTGCGTATCGGGTATTGTATCGGTGGCGGGTGAGCTCTACTCGGCTCTCATTTTGTGAGCAATGTACACATCCATTTTAAAGTTTACGCTTTTCCGTAAAGGGAAGGCATGAGGAATCTTAGCTGAATTTTGCGTTCCGCTTCCTGACTTTACCTCATTTTTATTCATCTTGCGAGTTTTGTTCCTTTTAAAAGGTTGGTTGTTAAATGCTTAGATATGTGTTAAAAAAAAATCTGGTTAGCTTTTCCGCTCTCTGTTTGTAGAGAGGTTTGAAACGCGGTGTATGATCAACTTGTCTCTTAGCTAACTGTCCTGTGGTACTCATAGCCTGATGGCTGATTGGGGCTTTATTAACAAGAGATGGAGGAGGGAAGGAGAGTTTAGGGGATTCTCCTTGGTCTTCTCCCCGAGGAATAGAGAAGCTAGGGTGCTGAAGGGGACTATTCTTGTCATGCGATTTTTGGGAGCATAACACTTCGGAGGGAAACGTTATGCTCCCTCGTGATGTGTGCTGGTTATCTAAAACAAGCTACCTTCGTTGTGTACTTCGTGTCATTGTTCGGAACGAGAACCCGTGTTGAGGAACGCTAGCCACTCACCAAAGAACCAGAAACACTTTTGGCTCAAGGCTATTATGATTTGTTATGAAGTTAAATTTTCTATTCTGCTCATTACTCTTTTTATTTAGTGAGGGAGACTAGTATTGCGTTCGTTAGCATCATGTCTTCAATATCCTTTTGTTTTATATCTCTGTTCTATTCTTCCTCTTTTAAAGTTACTCTTCTTACTTTTGTTACAATTCTTCCCATCAGCCTCGGTTGTTACACATATCAATAATGTGAGATTTTGATTAATAATGTATTTTGAGAACAATTTCAGAATTGAACATTCGCTGTTCTTAATTTATAAGTATTTGATTCATTGACACATTTCTTCACTATATCTGTTACAAAAACTTTCAACTTTACAGGAATAATAGCATTTACAAATGCTGAGGAATTTCATTCGGAGGTTTATTAATTCCATTAAAGCACATATTCCTAGTATCTTGAAAGTAAATATTGTGTCGTGAAAAGTTGCCGGCAGGTCATCCAGTGGGTGGGAACGTTGGTCTAAGTTACTAAGTAAGCACAAAGATTACGATGATGTTATAGTTGTTGATTAACTACAAGAACGTGGGAGGAACAAATGCATGATATTTCTTGAGATAAACAGAAGTAGGTCAAACGTGAAAGAATCACAAAATTTTAATAAGTGAATCATCATGTTACTTTTTTACGTATAGCTGCGGATGTACAAATGGGGCTAAGCACTTCTAATCTACTCTTTTTTTTCTCGGTAGTAATACAGAAAAGAGTTCTAGAATTTTACTCAACAGGGTAAAAACATAGACCAATCAATAGTTTTCATCCTCTCTGAGTTCTTAGATCTCAGTAGCATGATGATTGACTTATTCATGTACACCTGAGTAGTGAGTAACCCATCTACATTCTATCTTGTGTGCCTTCTGTGATATTTCATACTACGTGATATGTTTAGTGTGCTTCACTTGTACATTTTCCCCTTACGTCAAAATATTACCACTGCTTGATTGAAATGCATCGCTTCTCGTGTAGGAAAAACCTCTCCTGCTCTCTCTATTCTGTTTTTAAACCTATTTGTTAATTACATGACAGTTTTAGGCGTAAACGAGTCTAAAGAGCTCATAATTATTTGAAGTCTTTGTGCAGCTAGACAGTTTCAAACCCACTCTCCGTCTCTCCAGTATTAATGTTAGCTCGCCCACGACGTAAGTTCATGAATTATCATTTTTGTCTTGTGGCTAATTAACCCTGTATAGTTAGTTACATTATTAGTAGGTCGTTAGCCAATAGATCATTAGGTTTTTTACATTGAAGCCACAAATTCCTCTTATAGTTCTTTCCCTTCGTTTTTCTATCATTAATCTGACGGTTGGTTTTTAAAACGACGGTATCGAGATTTTACACCCATGATCCGCTCTTAAAAGGCCTTGGAATTCCATTTTGGCTATCTATCACGTCCAGAGACTTCATTAAGAGGGTACCACGCAGCCGACCCAGCAGCCCAATATTTCAGCGGTTAAGTAATTAAGTTGAGCAAGTTGTCAGTCTCGTGCTGCATTACGTGTTATAGAGCTCTCCATCCTTAGAGTATCAGTACTTCGCACGTATCTCAGATGTGTTCAGTGACGGTATTAGTTTGAACACAGTCTCTTCGTTGCGCTTACGATTTTCAAGTATGATTGTACTTTAGTTCATTGTGGATAGCTGTATGTTGCTCACGTACGAGTACCATGTCTGAACATAACATAGCGTGCTCACTTCCGATTATAGGTACACCGAATGAGAGTTTTCCCATTGTGTCATTAGTGAAATGATAATAATGAACTTATTCTAAATCGTGTCATTTCATCGAAAGCTTATAGTTATCAAAATGTCCGAGCTCCAAACTGCTTAAATTACGTAAAGATTTTTTTCCGAACCCTTTATGCATAACACGTAATAAGATGTTTTCTTCCTTTTAATGTTTTGCTGTAACGCCATGAGAAATTAAATAACATATCACATACATCCAAGAAGCGCATCAACTAGTATGATAACCATCTACAGTATAAATTTTAATTGTTGATCTCGTATTAAAGAATTTAATTCAATTTAGAACCAAACGCAATATGAGCGACTCTTATTCCTCCTTCTTTTCAAGCTCAGATAGATTGGCGCTAATGAAGCGTCTTCTGCCTTGTCCTAAACTAAGAGTAGCTGCTGTTCTAGCGATGTGATAGCCTCCTTTGAGATGTAAAAGGTAAAAACAGATTGTTTTGCATTTTTTAGCTGAGAAATAGAATTTTTGATGACGTTTCAACTAATGCTCACCTTGAAAGACTTGTATTTATACTACCGTTCTGAATGCCAAATGCGGGAAAGAGTTACCATACCTACGCGGAAATCTTCCATCGTTAATGATGTTCAGTTTTTTTCGAACGATATTCATACTGAGAATCTTCCATCATTAATGATATGCCGGTTGCTTGAAAAGATGTTGAAAGATCATTGCGTCAAACTCTACTTTTTGGTCAATGAGATCATTAAAACCGAAGGAAGGCGTAAAATTACGCTTTGATAAACGTTTCTTTTTATGCACCGCCTTATTAGCGATAAAAATGGACAGTAAATCTTACATGTTTCTAATTAACGATTGACCGTATAGATATAAAATTAGGTCAGTGAGTATTGAATATTTAGTCACGAAAAAATACAAGAAATTAACAATTCTTGAAAGGAAAGTATTCACTGCATTCGCATGAGGTGTCTGTTGAAGTATGAAGTAATATTCTAAAATCCGACTTACTTGTGAGCCACTAGTTTCACTAAATATAGTGAAACCGCTCGCCTTTGGCCAACCATTGTTACTCTCGCGTTGACGTCTGGGGAAAAGAACTGTTTTGAAAAATTTCACTGTTTGAATTATTGCCGACAGACACGAAGAAAGAGTTTTTAGATTTCTGTGCTGAGAAATTTTTCTTAAAGTTTGAGGTATTATTGCTCTTTGTTGTAGAAAAATTTTGGTATGTTGGATAAAATTTCTTTTGGATATCTGAGCTACATACTTTTTGCTGGGAAAATAGTCAGTGAATGCCTTATGCACCACCGTCCAAATAAGTTCCTTCTAAGCGAAATTGTTTTTCCATTTTGCTCGTTATGTTACATCTTACATCATGCTTCATCAAAAATCATTCAAAAGGTCTTTTGCTTTTCCTTAATGTAATACTGCTCGTACGGTAATCTTAACTGGTCACAACTGATTACAAATTCTTTTCTTTTCTATCAACTACGCTGCTCTGCTCGTATAAGATTTTTGTTGCAATTTTTTTCGTAATACAGTTATTAATTATCTGAAGATAGTTATTTCCTTTTTCACATTAACACTTGTTCCTTGTTCTTTAAAAGATACAGTGAAAACTTCTGTTCGCACTTTTCATTGTACATACGCTTCTGTGGGCGCAATTGTTTTTCAAGAACTATCCCGACTTGATCCATGCTCAAATCTTTTCAATCTGCCGAGTAAATCATCAGAAACTGGAGTGAAGTTGCATACATACATTGTGTACCTACTATTGTCCTCATGAGAGTTATTCACCATCTCGCTTTAAGTTCATGATGCCAAGTGTGTCTTAACAATTCACCGAACGTTAGTTTCAGTTCTCGGTCTCTCGATATTGGGTCTTTTGATTACGGTCACAATCCCAGCGCGCGTGTCACGTGCGGTAAATATGAGTGCCTCTTTGATGTTGTTTTGAAGATAATGATTTCATATTAATTATGTTCGTAAATTGATGTGTTTTTAAAAATTCCTCCGCAATTGTGTTAAATTAAACTTTTGATTTTTAGATGCTTCTTAGCTTTTGTTGAAACTTCTCATGAGCATTTCATCAGACTTTGTGACATTTGTTAATTTGTGAACCATTTGGTAATTCCTAAGGTTTTTTTTTTCTCGAAATGATGTGAAATTTTTTAGAAGTGAAGTGATGAGTGTCCTAATTATTCATTTTATTAACTTGGAAAATAAATAAATACCTTCTTCATAACATGATTTCTGGAAAGTGTTGAGGTTTTGGTGAGGTATCGTACCAGGTGTCGCCGGAGTTCACTGTGTGTGCCGAGTGTCGCTGCCGAGTGAAAGTGGTCTTACGAGTTCCGAGACTGTTCTTCCAGCGGGCGCTCACAGCTCATAGAGCCTGAGATTCTGTGGGAGGCAAATTTGTGCTAAAAGTAAATCAGAAAGCGGTACAAAATGAACATCAATATTTTCGCTGATATGTGCTGATATAAAGATCCATGTGTGTGAACCAAGTGAATACTTTCGCAGCCGAGAACGTTCCTACAGCAGGTGAGTCTCCCTAGAGTAGTGATTTTACACGGGCGTTTACTTCCAGACGGTGCCAACGGGCAGGCAGTAGAAACGCAACTTGGTTCAATCAAATGGGCTTTAGCACTTACATACTGTACTCTCATCGCAGGAGGCAACACATAATGAATCTGTGCATGATGAATAGATTATATTTAAAAAAGAAAGCATCACGTTGATTTTAAGACGTTATCCAAATTAACATTTTCATTTCCGCTCGGTAAGTTTAAAGGAGCAAATTTGTAAATTTTATTCTTTATTATTTATTTATTATTTTATTATTTATTTTATACACTTCAAAATAATTTTTTGTGACGCTTAAACTACATTTCGTACCATCAGTGATATATATTAGATACTTATTTTCCAGTCATATGTATTACGTCAGCTGCATGAGCAATTTGTTTTTTATAAATAGAATGTTTTTTGCTATTTTAAGATATTTCAATAGTTGAGAGAATACAATCCTGTTTTTTCTGCAAAATGGAGTTTGAGATTTCAACCGCTCTAAAGTCTTGATGAGAAGCATGAACAATAGACAAGAATATTATGGACAAATTTTCTACCACGAACGATAGTGAGGAAGAAACTTTACTGGCGTTAGTATTGAATTACAAAATCAATGAATATCTGAAAAAAACGTGTATCGACAGAGACACTAATGCCACAACACGACACAGACACAAGCTCCGTAAGTTTACACTGCTTTGTAGTTTAGCCTGAACAGGAACAGCTATTCTGAGCTATCCCCTTCACAAACAAGCGATAAAACGATTACGACGATGCGGCTAACCAGGCTTTAGGATGCTCTCGCCGAAGTGGTTCAATGTGAACACTTGCTTTTGATGGCCGTAAAGATGTATAATGGTAGTTCCTTACGTTGACACAATCGTTGTTGGCTTGAAATTACTTCTTAGCACAAGTTTTGTAATTTATGATCTTTAAATAGCAGAAACCAGCGGTAAAATTATGAGGTAGACGTACTTGTAACATCATTTAATGACTTACGACTTGCTGACTGAACGATCGATGCTCACACTACAATTGATGTCATTTAGCATTTTGAGTGATGGATTGACGTAAGAATGCACAACACCAACATTTGGCTGCTTCAACACTACTTCTATTAAGAATTTTTGCTGAATAAAAATGAGCAACCAGAGTCACGTGACGTGTGTAGTCAGATAACTGAATTTGCTTATGCGTCATGCATTCGAAGAATCCGGTTCAGAGCACCTAATCCGAAAACAAGCAGTTAATACACTTACGGCGGATATTGAATTCTAGATTTTCAGGTTCTCCTCGGTATGGTAAACATATCATTGCGTCGCACTATTTTGGCCACTGCGTCGTTGCACAAAGGGAGCGATAGCTGGGGACGACAGAAGGGTGGTCCGAATGCTCGGAAACAAAGAGCTTTATTTTAGTCACAGTACTCCATGTGTATTCAGTTTCATGATGAACTGCGTCTCGATGTACCGTTCTCATTGGTGTAGGTGCAGGAGAACTAAAAGGCATGCAGGAATCTGATTATGTTAGCTAAATTTTGGATGGTGATCACTTTGAAGAATGTGGTGTTTTGTATCTAATATTGTATACATGAAGTGAATATCACTATTTTTGTGATTACGTTACATGTAGAAAACTTTAAGACAGTGATTCGTATATTGAAACCTTCCTCGAAATTTGTCGCTTATTACTTTTTACAACCGCAAATATCCATTTTGATTTTTGAAATATATTAAAACTTATTTTTCAAGTGTTGGCACGTATGAGGAGCTGAAAAAATATTTGATGTATTCACCAGTCGAAAATGAATTCAGGGTACTTTGAAATACCTGAAGTTCATAAGCCCTGACCTCATCTGGTTTTTCAGTTTGCGATGTCGAGAATATTTTTCCTTTTGAAAATTCTCTCATCTACAAATATGATACTTCTAATCAAAGAAGTAAAACATAACATTTTATTTGAAAATTTCTTACTCTATCCATGTGTTGGAGTTGATGAGAAACTTAATGCATGGCGTAATTAGAAGCATTTCCATTTTTCATTCAATATTAATAATGAATTCCGTAATCACATGAATAATTCAGTAAAACCTCAATAGCTCATTCAAATGAGGCGTCTTTGTTTATTGAGACTTCAATTGATTGAGGTTTCATTAAGTCAAATGCCGAAATGAACTAGGGGATTCATGAAATGTGCTGATAGGCAGCACACACGTCGCGAGGTTCTGTGTTGCAGTCAACGTGCTGTAACTCCCATTTACTTCGCTGGAAGCCTTGACGCTTTTCAAACTGGTGAAATAAAAAACTGGAGAACTGATGAACATGCACGGTTTCACCCCTTGGAAGACCGTGAAATTAGCTAACGAGAACCATGTAATGCATCTATGGATTCAAAGAGGGTCATTCTGACAACTTGAAGGTAATCATGCAGAAAATGCAATTCTATGTACTATCATTCAATTAGAATAGAACTGAAAATGGCAGCAGAAGGATCCAAGTGGCCCATTCTCGAGATGTCTCTATAAGTCCCGTCCCGTAAGACACCAGTCACGCACAGGCACCGAAGAACCTCATTTAAAAACATAGATTTTTACGCACGACGATCAGTGCATTCATGTAATCGCAATGCATCTTAATGCGACTGTTCAGCAAAGTTTGCATGTATGATTTGACAGTTTTCTTCGTATCTTAGAAAATACTTGAGCCGAGATCACTTCTCTTTTTTCTCGCTGTGTTGACGATATCATCCGATGAGTTTAAATTCTCTAATCCGTGTACATAGGCAACTAATTGAATTGGATTTACCTCAAATTTTTATTGGAATTTTCGTTTACTAACAAAGAGTTGAGTTATCGGTTGCGCAGAATATTTTTGCGATTTGCTACCGCTTTGCCTACTGGTAAGTCGCCTTTAATACATAAATTAAAAGGACAAATTATATTGGCTTACCGCTACTGAGAATTAAATCCTGTAGGCAGTTACATTTTTCATGTGCATTCAGTTTACTTCTACTTTTTTCGAAAAAACAGATCTTGAAGAAAAAGAAGATTATCAGCGAATTAATTCGCTAATTGCTCAAATTTTTCAGTCACCTGGAATTTCGTCACGCTTTTTCAAATTAAGACGTTAATTATTAATCTCTTTTGCAGCATTAAGGCGGAACTCTTGAAATAATCTTCCTGTGAATAATTGATTACCGAGTAAAGCTATCGCACCCGTGCGAGGTCTAGTACTGAAATGGACAGTTGAAGACACGCGTGCCATGTTACATAAATATCGATGTTAAAAATCCTTCAATTGGTTACCACAATATCAGGCTTTTTACGTTTTTGTTTAAAGACAAATTCATTTTTAAATTAAATGCATGATTTCAATACTTCACTTATGTTTAATCATTCGTAACCGATTTTCTTCATTACCAATTTCTTATCGCGTAGTTCTTGCACCACATGTTTGTCTTGTGACCCACTTGACGGCTCTGATAAACGTTATCATGCGACCTGCCTTGTTCGATCGCTGCTTTGTGAACTGCATTCTTACAGTTGACCATGTCTGTACGCACGCACTCGTTCCCCTCTCAAGGGGATACAACTATTGGCTCTGTGGGAATTAGCACTCCCAGGGGGAAAATGTGAGGTCTCAAGCTGAGAGTTAAACTTTTTGTTGGAATAAAAGGTTTTTTGTTTTTTAAACACCATCTTTTTTCGTTCACTGCACTTCGGTTTTTCAGCATCTCTGACTTTCTTCTTCAACTTTTATAATATTTCCTAACCTTCCTTCTCAACTTACTGTTTCTATGCGCACGGGATCATGTGCGGAAACACACCTTGTGCATTGATTTCGCGTTCCCTTAACTCCATAAACTCCATGCTAAGTTGCTAAATTAGTAGCGCCTTCATCTTTCTTCTCTTTGAACATTTTTGTTGTGGTAAGGGAGGCTGAAATTAACTTATAATTAGTTAATTATCGCGCACGCTCATGAATAACGCATGCAGTCTACTCAGCATTTCACTGATGAAGCAATGAAAGCAGTCGATGCTGTTGTGATGACTGGTGATGCTTAATATCCTCTCTTAAGTGAGACAAATCCTTCTCCTTCAGATAGGAAGGACAGCAAGGATTTCCGTAAAGTGTATTCGTCATATTTATACATTGATTTAAAGATGATTTTTTTCAGTGATTTCATAATTGTCCTTCTTTTCAAATCGTGCTTCCGACATATTTCCGATCTTTGCGATGCCCGTTGATCCATTAAAAGTCTACGTTTTATTTTTTGTCATTCTATACATTTTTAAACATGTGCAACTCTTTCTCATTTTACAACAGTTTTCTATGCTCGCATAAGTTTTGAAATTTCATCTAAAACTTGTTTTCGGTTCAGAGTGAAAAATTTACTTCGGTTCAACAATGAATCAACTTCTGCGTAGTAGACCCCTGTCACAGATTTTGCCCAACAAGCCGAGTTTCAAGTTTATCATGTACCGTACTGTCGTGATGTGTTACCAACTAAGTCAATAATTATCCGTTAATAGAACCCTGGATCTCATTTGCCGAACGCTTCTCCCTGGGAACATCTTGCAAAGTTATCCTTTTCTGATTTTTTCCATCATGTGTGATATTCTTGCCACCATCCGTAATGTAAGCGTCTTTGTACTCATGTTTTGAGCCATCTGGGCTTTATTTCGAATTGCCTGAATATTGTTTAGTATATTTACTCGTAGTTTACACGTATCTCTTTTCAGCGCTCATGGCTGTTACTTATACATCGAGTTATTTGTTTTCTTTTTCAATATTAGTTGTCTAGTTTACTAATGTACGCTCTCTAGCACTCACATCCTAAAAATAATTTTTCGAGACTTGAACAGATGCCCGGGTACAGAAAATAAATGTGGCGCCTCTTAGACTATATCATTACTATCGTACTGTCATTACTCGCCTCCGCTAATCAGCACCGCCGATACTGGAAGATTTCACACTGCCTTACCTCATCGTCCGACACAGCGAGCCAAATGAGCCTCTTGTGATACGAAGTTGCTTCTAACTGCGCCCTCATCGTAGGAATGTTACTTCGAATATGCCCGTAAAAAATGACAGCAACATTTCCAAATGGAGTGTGTGTCCGTTAATCTCCACTGCCAGGGGCTATTTGCGTATAAATATGTAGCATGTACTAAGTCAACATTTACACGCTTTAGTTACATGCGCTTGTACTTCGTATATTTTTCTCCGTGAACTGCAATTACAGATGAAAAGCCGTTGGCTATGAAAAAGAAAACGATGAGTTTGCTGCACAAAAATTTTTTACCCTGGGATTGAAACACGTGTCACTTTCACACTTAGATTGAAAGAATAAATACCAGATTCAAGCTTGGATCGAAACAAGTAGAAGAAATTCGTGGCATTTTATTGACAAAGTTGTATTTTTGTGCAGCGGTAGCATGAAGTTTCCAATTAACGTACAAAGAGCATGTTTTGAAATTCAAATTTCATTTCAATTTTATTTTTTTTTATATACGTAGAAATAATATTTTGGAAGTTTATTTTACGAGTGTGAAATCAGTCTCCTCTCAAAAATCTCATCAAATGTGTTTCACGGATTAGTTCTCCAAAATATTAGCCGTCTCGGTAGGCATTTTTGATGAAATTAATTTTGGAAAGATTTTCAAAAAAAGAGTGTAGCATTTCTTATTTTTACTCAGTAAAGTCAAGTGCTCTATGCTGTAAGACACAGGTAAGACTCGACGTTGTTATTTGAATCACAAGTGAGCCGAGATGAAAGCCGAAACAGCCTTTCATTCTTCTATAAACGAGCGTCTCCCTACGCGGGTCTGGGGCGCGTTTGGCGTGTTAGCTCGCAGAGATAACAATCTACCCCATGTGTTCCTGACACCATCTACACTTTGCCGACTCCTTCTCTTTGTGTTCGTGTGCGTGTTTTTTCAGACAATATGGTCAAACGTACATCAATGCTACAATGAAAGATAAATTTGTATATGTAGAAATTGTAGCCAGTTTTGACTTCTGATTTGTGGGTTAGGACACTGCATATTTGCCCTCCATATTTTCTGTGTAGTTTCAATCATTCCTAAAGTTTGTTAATCCACCATTAACTTCTTTGCAACACTTATTATTAATTAAATTATCATTTTTCTCTTATTCATGTGACTCTGATTCTACTTCGTTTTCTTCATCGTACTAATCACGGTGTATAGAGACTATTTTTTGAACATGATATAGCAATACCTGCCCCACAGCAAATATCGTGAAGTACCTGGTGTCTCGCTATCAACTTTGGCAGTAAAGTAACACGACAGAAGATGTTGTTCCTTACATTGCCATGTCGAGATATTTTTGGACTGTAGAACTGTTTGTTGCGGTGTGCGTGGTTAAAAAGAATAGCATAACATCTTAACAATCATGTAAACCTCCGATTTGCCTCTGCTACATGTTTTGGTTGAGTACAATTAATTGTGCTACCGTAATAAGTTCAATCTTCGGCTGGTATGTACAAAGACTTGTACATACTTATACTTGTCGATTAAATTTTTTCAACAACTCTGACGAGCTGTATTACCAATCCAGTTTAAAAGTGCGCCACTGAGTATTGTATCAGATGACTAATTGGGACATGTAAGTCATATGCGTTGACAGAACATTGACAGCGGATGTCATTACATTTTATCGAAAATGAAATTTAGTAAATGTGGTTACGCGGCTTTTCTAACTTCACCTTCTAAAGAAATGTTCACTGTCACTTCTAAAGAAATGTTCACCTTCACCGTAGTCGGTATTACTGCGTTAAATCCAAAATCGAACTTCTTAACAAATAATAAAATAAACTTTTCCTTGCTTGTTCTGTTTAAGGCCCATTCTTGCAATTTATGATAGCACGTAGCTCGACTTTGGGCTGGAATTTGAAAGTGTACAGTTCAAAACAAACTTTTTCTTTGAAGTCTCTCTCTGAGCAAAATGATTGTGTGTCTCCTGAGACCAATTTGTCCAGGAGAATTTGCGAGTTGACACGGGAGACGTTGTTCCGCTTACAACCGACTCATGTCACGTGGGTGCTGGGTTCTTTTGTAATTGGATTATTATGTAATTAGTTTTGAGTCTATTCAATTTAGCATTTCTAGATTTGGAAAGAAAATATTTCAAGTTATGAACTACAAAGGAAATGCGACAGTCACATTCGGAATTATTGGTGTATGCGCTCGGATGCATGGCTATACAGGGTGTTT
>JACJUY010005103.1:28202-54059 GCA_014220935.1 Platorchestia sp. MABIK
AAACACCCTGTATACCGGACTGTGAAGCGGTATCCAATTATTCAACTGGATGGTAAAAAGTGACCGGATCGGCTGATTTCCGGTTTCCAAAAGGAATTCCGGTTTCTTTCTGTATTTTTGTACCGAACAGTGGAGTTTTTCTTCTATCGACTGCAGCGTGATGTGTAAAATTGTGCTGCTCATGGTGTCGATGTTTGTGTTAAATCTTACGTTATAATATTTATGTGGAGGGTTCGAATACAGATAGGGCAATAAATTGTGTGAATTTCCGTAAAATTATATTACCTATTTGTAACATCTGTAAGGATGTGATGAAAATAAAGGCTTATAATGGCGACACCGGAGGTATGCATGATAGCAATATTCGCGGGATCGAAAGAATTACAGGGAGCATTACTTAATGCAATGAAATTTCTTTAGCCGAAGGCCGAATTCAACCAGATTACAGCGTGCTTTAATTAGCCGTAAGAGAGTGAGGACGCGAAAAAAATAGCCAGTGATAAGACGTGGGCAACAGCTATGCAGATGTAAAGATGATCTAAAAAAATACTTCAGGATTGAGTTTCGGACTGCATTTTTTGTAGGAATTTATTTTCGAATAGGTTTACCAATTTACGTTGTTATTATGCCACATTAACGCTTCATCGGACATGGAATCTTAAGTTATAATTTGAATACGTGTGAAAAATACCTGCTAGCTGTTCGCTTAGTCGTGGAGCAGAAAATATGAAAAATTTGAAATATATCTTCACAGAAGTTGTGCACGTAATAACTTGGCGAAGATTCTGGTAGATGTGCCAAATTTATTAGGTGGCTTGGAAGGAGCAAAAATAAAGTGACAGAGGAGCAACGAAAGGGTTTACTGTTTGTGTGCACGATTATAATTAGATGAACGTTCTTATTTTATACCCTCGCATTACTACAATTGTGATTACTACTCTGTGGAAACGTTGTTCTAAGAATATATTCCTGGACAGCA
Source organism: Platorchestia sp. MABIK (assembly GCA_014220935.1). Classification (NCBI taxonomy): domain Eukaryota; kingdom Metazoa; phylum Arthropoda; class Malacostraca; order Amphipoda; family Talitridae; genus Platorchestia; species Platorchestia sp. MABIK. The sequence continues at coordinate 29,182 of JACJUY010005103.1, forward strand.
TCATTTTGATTAATTATTAAGTTAACGAATCGAGTCATGCATAAAAACTATACGTCGACAAACTGCTTCTTAATTCTGCGCTGTATTTTGGAATGATTAACAGTATTGTCTTCTGAATTTTGATCAGAGAGTTAAAAACAAAATCAGAATTAAAAGATTATCTTCGTTAATTTAAACCATTGGTACGTTCTCTGAAATTTACTTCCTAAATTTACAGCTTCTGCTTCAATTACGCATAGTCCTAAAGTATTAAAAATCATTCCGCGAAATTGTGCGCTGCCAGTTTTCAGTATGAAGTCAAAGTTTACTTGAAAGTTTTTATCGAAAACTTTCCCCTTGCAATTGATGCTTTTTTTGAAGTCTAATGCCAGTTCGCTGATTTTTGCACCGTTGCCCTAACAGGAGATCGAAAAATGACATACCCCTACGAAGAGAAAGAAAGAAAGGCTATTAGTTTGAGAGCAACGCAGCTGCATGACAAAAATATTCTTAATTTAATCTGTCGTAATTCTGTCCCATCCTTTTGATGATGCGAGGTTTAAAGGTTGTTGTTGCACAGTTTGGATCTTGAATTTCTTTGAGAGGCTTTATTAGCTTATTAGTGAGGAAACTGTTCTAATTGAAAACAACTTTTCATTTTTGAGTTTTGCGTTATTTGGCGCTTCTTTAACGTGTGTTTGAGTAACCTTGTTTCAAAAATTCTGTAACGCTTCTCGCTTTGAGCATGGTGATGAAATAACATGGGGATTTATTACTCTTTCCAGTTTTTTATGAGAAGTTCTTTATTTTTCGAATGAAGTCTCTCAAATCAGTAGCTATCAATCAACTTTAACTTTGATGCCATCTCGATTTCGTTGCTGCTGCAGGATAACCTTTGTTTTGAAACCGGTGGAGCTCTAGTTGTAAGCCGCAATAATTGTCATGGTTGCCTGCGGATTTCCCTGCAGTTTTCAATTTCTTTAAAATGATTTTACCTGTTAATAATATCGCTCTTATCGAGCAAGGAGTATCTCTTCGCACTACATTTCTATTTGTATCACAGAATGGATCTTTCACAATTCTTGAGAAAATTATGAAAATGCTCTCACAAATCTGTCATTCTCAGAATTCAGGTCATTTTCGTTTTCATTTTCATTTTATTCGTCGTTGGTTTTATATTGCGTTTTGCTAGCAACTTGATTAGAAAAGACACCTCAGCTGAGAATTTCTTCTGCTTCCTTGAAACCCGTTTAGGCACAAGCGTTAGTATGGCGCTCACATTGTGTTGTACGAGGAGAAGTAAAGAAGTATCGACGCTTTTGTGATAACTGGTCTTAAAAATTATCAGTGTGCGCATGCTGTGAATTTTTGCGTGTGTGATTGCCGTTGTGTGTTGAGTTTTATCACAATCGCATAAGTTGCCTTTCATGAGGGCAGCCTAGACATGCCCGCTTTGTGATCATTCCATAATCGAGGGAAAACGTATTTTAATTTTTTTTTGTCGTTGGTTGATGTGAAAAGGGCTGAAAATTTGTGTAGGCTCATCACAGAACGTATTCAGAGCATCATCTTCTAAAAAAAATTTCAGATCGAGCGGCGATAGTGACAGAAAACGCTTAGCACAAAAAAGTTTGCTGGGGCTAGGTGCCTGCTAACCTGAATAACGCATGACAACAATCAGTAAGATTCGAGATATTCAAAATTCACGCAAATAGTGATTCAAATGAACGAGTTGCCATAGATACGGTTGGATTTTTTACAAATGCCAGCCGAGGTTTTTCCCGTCAAACCATCCAAGAAGAGCTCAGATTCTTTTACTCAGACCATTGGGGTGCGGTGCAAATATGGCCTCAAGACGGACTGAAAACTTTCTTCTAGGAAGGCATCCGAACGCTTGCGGCTAGCTCTAGTGGTCCATTTACAGTAGATGAAACTAAATCGAAAAATTGTCAATACTATTCACCGTCCTTTATTTGATGAAATTATAAAACGAAAAATTGCGTTTAATTTTTGATTTACCCACGTGACATAAGATGGCGTCACAATTTAAGGAACATGCATATAAGAAGTGCTACACTGTGGCAAGGAATGCTGTCAGCTCGACAAAACTTTTTGCCTCGGTGTAGAACTTCTCGTAGCATACAAGTAGTTTGGCTCTCATTTTGTCGATAGGTTAAAAAATTACTTATATTTTTCGTTTTAGAATTTCAGTAGCATCTCCCAACATTGCCGGCAGAAGCCTCGAGACACCCTCCTCTCTTTAATTTTTTATCCCACAAAACTTGGAGCGCTGCGTCATGAGCAAATATCGTCGAAGCTTCAGAAGCCCCGACGCTTCCTTCTCTCTTCCTCCATTGATTCGTCTCCTCGAGATGCCGCCGTACTTCTCTACTTTTCTAAATGCCAATTACTTTCTTGTTATTTGGAACTGAGGATAGTTTAGAGGTTTATTTAGGCTAGGATACATCCAAATCCCTTCTCCCCCGGTCCTACAAGGTGGGGACGCTCTCAGTTATCGTATGACACAGCCTCCATTGCCGGGCGACGGGTGCTCGTTTTCAGCTTCGGGTGGCGCAGCATTTTCACGCCGCCTACAATGAAGGCAGCATGTCGATTTCCGGGCTCGTGTCGGCAACGAGTGAACGCCTACACTCTATTATGTGTCCTAGGCACGCTATTCCCAACAGTGAACTCGTACTCCATCATGGCAACAAGACGACGTTTGACCACATCCTCATGGTGTGATGAGCTCAACTGATGAATGCGAGTCTTCAACGCAATTCAATGCCCTCAATGCCTGTTTCCGTGATAGTTTCCAAGCTGATTTAGTTTTATTAATTCCAAATGCATTGAGCGCACAAACAATTTAAGGTTTACGATAAATGTCTTTAGATTTCCTTGAACCGTCACATGGTAGGAAAGGTAAAGAAGTTAAACAATGTACAAAAAAATTTGTAGAAAGTTCTTTATTTCTCTATTAATAGAAATAAGTTCTATAGCAGTTTCGAATGACTATTTCATCGTACATTTAGATCTACATTTGAATTTTTTCCACAAACCCGATACTGAATGGTCTTGGACGATATTGTGCGAAGAAGAACACTCCGTTCGAATTTTACTATTTAAACAGTTTACTAAGTGAAAATTGAAACAAGTAAACGAGCGTTTGGTCCCCAGCATCAAAGCAGGCACCCACGAGGGTCTACTGCCGAGGTGCATCCCACAGTGAGGGTCTACTGGCAAAGTCCATCCCACAGTGACGGTCTACCGGTAAGGTGCATCCCAAAGTGACGGTCTACCGGTAAGGTGCATCTCACAGTGAGGGTCTACTGGCAAGGTGCATCTCACAGTGAGAGTCTACTGGCAAGGTGCATCTCACAGTGAGGGTCTACTGGCAAGGTGCATCTCACAGTGAGGGTCTACTGGTAAGGTGCATCCCACAGTGAGGGTCTACTGGCAAGGTGCATCGCACAGTGACGGTCTACTGGCAAGGTGCATCTCACAGCGAGGGTCTACTGCCGAGGTGCATCCCACAGTGACGGTCTACCGGTAAGGTGCATCCCACAGTGAGGGTCTACTGGCAAGGTGCATCCCACAGTGAGGGTCTACCGGCAAGGTGCATCCCACAGTGAGGGTCTACCGGCAAGGTGCATCCCACAGTGAGGGTCTACTGGCAAGGTGCATCTCACAGTGAGGGTCTACTGGCAAGGTGTCTCCCACAGTGAGGGTCTACTGGCAAGGTGCATCCCACAGCGACGGTTGAGAAGCGCTGGCTCTACCACGCCACAAGGCGACCCGGCCAATCATGCGAGCTCATCGCAGTTGTGCCGTGGAGAACCATCAAGAACCGTTTAAAATTCACTTTGTTTGCTTCTTTACTTAATCATTTTTGATTAAAGTTCGCAAATAGTTATCAGTTATTCAACCATGCTAAACAAAACATCAAGTTTGTTGCTCTTGATCCAGTAGGAAGTTATATCACTCAATTTTAGAAGATCTGCAGCGCCGATCATCGATGTGAAGAAGCCTCAGATGTGTACTAATTTTCCGCAAAACTTCCTTAGCCACGTGCCGCTCACAAGCTGGGACATGTTCGATCAAAAGCCACCGAACGAGGGTTCGGTTCCATGACCAGTTAAGCTGATTGATGATCCACTATCCTGTTGAGTTGACTGACGGTCCAATGGCCAGTTACACGTTTCCTGCGATTTGCTAAACCGAAGTTTAACATTCAATTTTTATTTCAAGTTGGCTGTAGTAAGTGATTTTGAAAATTGCAAACATAAACTGGATCGTGCCTTTTTTTAACTTTTATTAAGTATTTATAAAAATTGAGTTAATGACTGCAGGTCTGTCAGTAGCATTTTGAAAATCCCCTCAGTGATCACCGGTGGGTCCTTTCGCAGAAAGCGTTTCAAGTTTATTGACGGTTCAATGAGCACTCAATTGACGTTAGATTTTATTCTTGATTTATCTGCAAGCTTGCTTAGCCCAATCCGAAATCCTCAAGTTTGTGTTTTAATCTCTGAGCACACAGCGTCTGACAAACTTCAGTGTTACCTCATGTTGAAAGCAAATTATATTTGAAAAAATCGAATTTGAGGTTTCCGGCCAGCAACAGTAATACATAGGGAATACAAAGCGACAGGTGAACTTTTAATGCTCACTGTACCGCTAAGACAACGTATATTTTCTGAATCTAGGCCCCAGGAGCACGAGATATCCTTATACTATAACTTCATTTGGAACGCTTACATGCCCTCAAGCAATATTTCTTTATATACGTCCCATACCGTATTGGCGTTGAACATTGTCAATTTCTTATCAGTGTCAGAAAGAAATTGACACACTGCTCACTAACTCACGTCACCCACGTTCAAATTCTTCTATAAGAGGCCAAGGTACAACCTGTACACCGTATTTGACAGCGTATGGGACGCACTTTTTTTCTCCAATATTTTGACTCAAAAAATTGCCCTACGTCCGATACATCCCAGGTGAAGTTTGAGACCTCCCGTAGGTCTAGGCTAATCTTCTCTTTGATGCTCACTAACCCAGCTTACGCTCAGTACTTTTACCTGCCCTGAACTCGATGCATCCTAATTTTATTTCTGATATTACTGTATTATTACCGGTGCTTTAAAAATGAAAGCAACCCAATCTGAAGTGTTGTGACCTGGGTTCATAAACATCAGCAGATCGGCGCTATGACTTACTGGTAATGCCATCTGTTGGCGAGGAATAACTACGGTATGATCGTCGCCAGATCGTGGCTTCTATGCAGCTATGTTTCCGCTTGTGTAATGCACAGCTAGACTATTTTCATTGAAATATGCTTAAATACACTAGAAACTTTTCCTCAATCTGACCTGCTAAAATGGGGGTGCGTCTTATATGCTGTCAAATACGGTACTCTGTCGCCTTCAACAATTAATCCAACTTCCCTGCGATCCCAACGATGACGTCGTAACTGCTTCCATCCAGTCTCATAATCGTTCAAATAATTGCTAGATTGTTTTTACAGAGTGGTATAGAAATTGGTTATTATAAAAAAATATCAACTTTTTATGTATTTATACTCCGATTTGCTACAATTAAATCGTGGGTTAATCAATTAATCAAATAAATCAACTCTGTTATGGAGTCATCATTAGTCACGTTGGCTATAGTGGCAGCGCCGTCACGAGTGAAGAAAAAACAAGAGAAATTTCTCCCTTCGTAGTTTAAACATTCCAGTTAATATGATAGCACCCTTTAGCATTAACTCTAAGATGCACTATAAATCATTTCCTAGCATAACGTCTGATGAACAGCGGGGGGATGTATACATACTGCCTTCAAGATATCAGAAAAAACAGGTTAGGCGAGTTCCTGGAAGATTGCCAGATATACCAGCTGTAGCCACCTATGATACCAACGTATACCTAAACCTGTTTTACTTCTAACATGACTTACTGTTTAGTTACTTGATTATTGCATAGTAAAACTTTTATAGTCTTGTCATCCTTAAACCTTGTTTCGGGTTACTGCTTCTCCACATTTTTTGAAAGTACGTATAAATCTTGTTCGCGTAACAAATGCTACTGCCACCTTGTTTCCGGTAACTGACATAGCCATCACGTCTCTTAACTGTATCATACATATATCCGTGTTAATGTTGTATCCTGTTATATTTAGCTTTTTTTAAGGCCCGTGAAAACTATCCAACTTTTCGTCATTCACAAACGCACCAAAACGCAAACAAAAATACGAACTTTTCTGAATCGTGTTCAGACTACGTTTTATGCATGTATGCTTAAGTATACTGGCAGTTAGTTATTATTTTAATTAAATTAACATCTATTAAATCTAAGCTTTTTGACATATTATGTTGTCACTGAACAAATATTGTACACATTGCGTAGTTAATTTGGGTGAATACAATATCCATGCAGTCCTACACTTCAATGTATTCACGAGAAAAACACAATTAAATCAATAAAAAGGAAAAAAACGTAGAAACCAAGCTATTCATTAGCAAAAACATCAACCACAAAACTTAAACAAGCTAGTGTTTGGTGTTCCTACGAAAGTTAATGTTCAGGGTTTTCCAACAGTTTCGAAAACATGAACACATCGAAATTTAGCAGTTTTCCTGCTGTGTTCGTGTTCGCGGACTGTCGAAAAACACAAGATTCGGCCGAAAGATTGATAGTGTGGGCAGGCCTTCAGTGATGGACAAAATTTCAAGTAAATCTACTTCGTTGCCCAACAGAAGTCAGGAGCCGTTACCGATACCACTCCGCTGAGTTACGTCACTTTAAATTTTTGAATTAGAAAAAATTAAAGCTTGTCAAGGCATTAGATTTTAAAATTAATTTTATTGCTGATAGTTTAAATCGAATATATTTAAGATCTTATTCAGGTATTTGAAACTATAAACACTTACAAATATTTGATTTAAAGGTCAGTGCTTTGCAACATAAATTTAGCCCGTGGTAAGCGAAAAATCATAATTCTGTACAGCATCGTTGCGAATGCAAGTTATATAAAATCTTCACTAGCCTGTTTACTAAACGTATTTATACTCGAAGTACTGAAAGGGCTTAACGTTATGAAAAGGCTTAATGTGAGTAATGAAAAGACTGGTTTCCAACAGTAGTTATAAATTTCACCTCTCCGGCTTGAGCAAAATTTTTCGCCATGATAAGTTCTCACCTCATAAAAATATATTTTCTTCAAATTAAATTTTTATTAACATCTATCATTGTGCTGTCGTGGGTGAATTCTTTTCACTACATGATAATTTTGGTACACGAACACATCGAAAGGTCGAATGCAAAAAAGTCGAATGCGCAATGCATCTTATTCACATTTTCAACTGCTAGTTTTCCAAAAGAATTAACTGATGTTTTTTGACTTTCTCTATCTAATTCTTTTTGCTGACTCTTGGCCAGCCTTAGCCATGAGCTGAAAGAAGTACCTACCATGATTTTGTACTCCGTGATTCGAGTAAGTTCAAATTGATGAAGTAACTGAATGGTGAAGAAGAGTTCAAATTAAGCAACTATTTTGTTGTAGATATGTGTCAAAAAATTATGTTCTGTTGCATATCTACAGTTATGTAAACTTCCTCAATTTAACCAGAAGCGCCGCAGTTAAAATGGGGGAGAATATTATGTGATAAATCAGCACTGATATCACTCAGTTATCATTTCTCCCGAATAATTACGGTTTTATTGGGCGATTTTTGACAGGCGAATGCATGCCCATTAGGATGTGGACCCAGTTATTTCGAAACCGTTTGTTTCAAGTCGCTCAGACGAGAATGCTAAGAGTAGGAGTGTAGGAATACTTCCGTTACATCTCATGAGAGTAGCTCTCACTTTACTGGTAATAAACAACTGTGTTTAGAAGTTAAAGATCAGCTAGCGTTGGTAGTAAATTTTTTAAGGAAACTCACGTTTTGGACTACATTTTACATGAATAATCAATCTAGAGGCATTAAATACTACAAAATTGTAGACGTAATAACCCAAACTGCGTGTAGAAAAGCTGGAAAGGTCATACCACTCACGTACCGCAAGTTAATTCCTTAGTTAGGATATTGACAAATTATCGGTTTCCACTAATAGTCGTAAAGGCACTGTGACAGTGACAATGGACGGTTATTTAAGGGATTCGAGTGTCTAAAATATTTTCATGTTCATGAAGTCGTTTATGCAATCCATCGGTCTTTCACATGGAAGAAATAAGAAAATGTTTTAGCTAGGAAAATAGTTTGAATAATAAACGAAATACGCTCTCCTCAATTCTTTTTGCAAGTCGGCAGCTATGAGTAGCACAAGTGAAACAGATATACGTTGTGCTTCTACCGACGACGGATTTTAAGTTCGGCTTCAGTGTTTTTTGTAGGCCGAAGGAAGCCCATAGATGGAAAATTTCCACCTCAGTACATATTTTGTAATTTATCTTTGTGAACTGCGTTAGACGTTGGCACGAGTTCCCCATCTATGGAATATTCTCGTTAGTCTAAACTCTAAATTAACCTAATTGCCTCCATATACATTATATGCCAGCGATATTGTATCGCGTGTGATGGCCATCAGCGGTCCTATGAATTATTGCTGACTTGATTGACTAAGCGATAAAGATTCACAGGCAATGAGATGACATTTTTTACGTCATCTTGTATTCCAATCTTGTTTTAGTGGCATTTTTATTCTGAATCCTCGTGTCACGAAAATTTTTCTGTGATGAATCGATTTCCTGCATTCTACAAAAACGTGTAAAATACGTTTATAGATCGTGTTATATGTTTTCTTATCGAGAGAGATCTAAAACATACTTCGAAACTCACTGCGTACTATATTCATCCGTGTTTTACTTACTAAACTTCTAGAAGTTGAGATAATGGGTGTTTTCACTCGTAGTAGCTGCGTTTTTAAACTTGAACTTAATTTCATACCGTAGTTAATTTTGTTTAACTTCAATACTGTTATCTGGTCACCGTTATATCCCTTGAATCCAGGCTTTGGACATGTTTTTTTTTCTGATGTGAAATCAAAAATGTTCCGTTAGTTCATTCTAAAATGTTCAAGTTGTCTTTCGAACAAAATATGTTGCCTAACGAGTTAAATTAGAAACAGTGAAGTGTTTGGGGTACAATTGATAATACCCTCACTTCATTATAAATACAGTCATTTACTGCGCGTGTGAAATTGAACTATATGCTCACTAGTTTACTTAATGAAACAGGTAATATGGCAAAATGGAGTGGTAATTACAGTATGATATTATTCAGAAGCATTAGTAATTTCCTTTCATCGGCTGTACGACAACTGAAGTATCACTGAACAACGCGACGCAGTGTTAGAAACTCGATTTAGAAACATGACGTGGCTCAGTCGTTGCTTTAAGGGCACTAATGCTCACAGCTGCTGCAGTTCTCTGCCGGGTATCGAGCGTTGCTCGGTACGAGAAAAACCTTTTTAGTCTGATACAACTAATTTCTGCAAATATTTATAAATTAAAATTTTGTGTAGCATGTAGCACTACAGCATGATGTCCCATACTTAGAGCAGGCAAGCAATCCGCTCACCCGTAGGCACACGATTACCTGCACCACTGCACGTGTACGACTGAGGAGTGAGAACGTACAAACCTTTGCATGCACAGTAGTTTTATGTTGTGCAAATATGTCTGTGTTTCTCAGTCATTTTACTCGCATCCGTGCTCTATTTGGTTAAGAGTGAAGTATTAGTTATTCATTCACCAACCAATACTTCACACTTTCCATACCTCAAAAACTCGTAATTACGGCTCTGTGCATGCCACATTTGTTTTGGTGACGAAATCATGCAAAAATTTGCTGTTTTCTCAAAGGGGATTTCAAGTTATCATCGCTACCAAAATTCGTTACAGAAACCACTCACATGTCATAAAATAGAATAGAGTAAAAAATACAATAGAAAGAAGCCGAATGACCCATTCTTGGGTTGCTACCCAAGTCGCATGCCCTCAAACACCAATCACACTCAGGCACTAAAGAAGTGGAGTAGAACTGGGTTAAAGATTCAAGGGGCAGCTAATGTTACCTTCTGCAGTGTTCGGTGACCACCATTCCTACCACCACTACTCCTCTACCTCAGTAGCGCAAGAGAATCTGACCGTGAGTAACAGACTTACGGTCAAAAATCTATCCGCACTGGCACCTGAACGCTCACTTTATCAAAAGGATGTAGCTGTTTCATACAAGGTGTGGGTGGTCTTGTGATTGAACAGTCTTTATTTTGCATTACGGGTGTTGATGTACACGTTACTCGGTTTTTCTTCAACAATTTGTTGACGGTATTTTTGGGTGAATCACTACCAAGATTTTAGTAAATACGTAAGCGGATTCTGGTGTGGCTTTGTAAATTATACATATAAATTTTTTATTTCATTTTGATATGCATAATTTTGGAGCTCTAGTCAGATTAACAGGAAAACAGCTCAGTAAATACTCATAAATGACAGGTGAGAAACGCAAGTCACACACACGTGACAGGTACGGCTAATTTGAACATAAAGTACAATAGATCCATAGTTTCAATACTACATGAATGACTTAATTTCTTTATGAACTCCAGTTTTTTCACATTCAAGTCATTTAGAAAGCTTTCCTCGATGAAAATACAACCCAATTAAGACAGCTGTTGCTAGCACGCTGTGCATCACACGCATCCCCCCCAACGACAAGGAATGGTGAACAGGGAGGAAAAGGGTATCGATTTGCGTTTAACTTGTTATTAGATAATTGATTTTAAATTGATTTTTAGTGAAGTCCACATTGTGTACACGGACGCTTAAGAAACTAATTTCGTTTTTCCCCTTAAAACAGAAATTATTCGCAGACTTACATTTTTTTCGGTCTGACTGCTATTACTAGCTGTTCAAATACAAAACAAAGCGCTGAAGTACAGGTACATGAACATGTAACAGGGTCTATCAGATAAATCCGTACAATTTCGCTTTCTATGCTTGAATTCTAGTAACTCAGGGAAAACGAAACGTAATGTTTTGAAATTTTTACAGTTTATTTTAGAGACAGGAGAACAAAAGTTTTATTCGATCTAACTACCATCAGCCACGATTAAGCCTCCCAGACGCTTTCAAAAGCTACAGGCCACAGATAACTTCTGCCGTTTCCAACGACTCCAAAGTTTTTTTATACTCATTTTAGGGGGCTGTGACAATGTTGTGGAGCTTTGCATGAGCTTTGTCCTTAATTTGCGACCAAAAATAATGTAACGTGTTCAGGTCGGGTGAGTTGGTAGATGTAGTCCTAAAGTCCACCCAGAATTGCACACCGGACGTTTTGAACAAGTCAGTGGTCTCGCTCGCCGGGTGGGCGGGAGCCAAGCACTCTTAGAACATGAATTCCTTTTTTGAAGCCTTGACCTTCACCCATGGAATGATTTCTGTTTCTAACACGTGGCAGTAAGATTCGGCACTCGCATTTTCGTAGTCGGCGAAGGGTGACAAGAGTAAAAAAACGTCATCCTTTTTAACAGCTCAGAGGGTCATGACGCTAGCTGGTTTCTTCGAGGTCATTGTGCGTTGAGCGTCAGTGCCCAAAAAGGCAACTTAGCGATCGTTACGCGTTACAAGCCTTGTCAAATGTAAAAAATTTTCCAGCAGAAAATAACTTGATAGTTGATCCGTTAGCCTTCTTGCTCAAAATTATCTTACAGCTCTTCAAACGAAATTCTTTCCGACTTTTGAATCGAGATATTCTTCGTGTTGTGTTTCATACAACTTCTTATATCGCCTTCGATAAATTCAACACTATGAGGAAGGAGGGCGTCTGGCCAACGACATTTCCTTACTATGCCTCGAAAGGAACCAAAAGTCGTCATCTTTTGAGAGATGTGTTCACGTGGATAAATCGAGCATTTATGCAATTCTACGATCCTTCGCATAATCTACTAAGAATAATAATACAAGAAACGTCGCAGCTCACGCCAGTACAAGCCAGCAGACATCGTTTGAATGCCTCGAAGGCGGCGTTCACACCAGTGAGATAAGATACATGTCTGTAGGTCGTAAGCGATAGGCGATAATTGTCTTGTGAGATACGACGCGCTCAGATCCGTTAAAAATACAGAGAGACGACAAAACTGGTTCACACCGGCACGATGGCGACATCTGTCGTAAGATGCGAGTATCAAGAGACAAAGCGTGCGTGTCTCTTCCTTCAGTGTCGTACGATATTGGCTGATTGATTGATTGATTGTAAGAAAGTTTTAGCCTCCCTTTACCACGACAAAGATGTTCAAATAAAGGAAGGATGAAGGCACCGTTTAGTATGAAGTTAAGGGAACGCGGAATCTATGCACAGGGTGCATTGAAACAGTAAGCTAAGAAAGAAGTTTACGAAACTAGAAAAAAGTTGAAGAAGAAAGTAGTAATTGCTGAAAAACAGGACAGCAGTGAACTAAAAAAAAGATGGTCCATAACAAACAAGAAAACCTATTCTATTCCAACCAACAGAATGCCTACCTAACTCTCAGCTCGAGCCCTTACATTTTCCCCTGGGAACGCTAATTCCTATAGATACAATAATTGTATCCTCCTGAGGGGACGATATTGGCTAGAATTCTTCATCACTCGATGAAGAACTCATGATTACAGACTGAATTTCTCCTACTACACTTTGTTGCTGGCTCATGTCTTATCGCTTCAGTATGAACCTTACGTATCTTAAGGATAATTATCGTGTATCGTATGTTTCGGAGATAAATGTCTTATCACTCTGGTGTGAACTCTGCCTTACCAGACTCCGTCATCGCGACTTCGCTGAGGGAGCTCCAGGTCAAGAAGTTACCAGCTACTCTAGTGCAATTCCAAGAACACATTTTCATGTCTTTCTAATTTTAGCCACTTGCGATCTTATTAATTTTATATAGATTAAATGTAGAATTCAGTTTCTGAATGGTTAATCAAGAGTGTGGATTTTTACACCAATTAACTGTTAACCATTGTCATAACGTGTTTTTTCATACAACACACCTTCAGGGTTAGAAAGGGCTGTGCAGGCTGATTACTCTAGGACATAAACGAGGGAGGTTGACTAAGCGAAATCACGAATATTGGTACTTCTTTCTTAGGGTCCGTCATCTTAAGCGATGAACTTGCATTATTTCAAATTAACTACAAAGTGTATACAAGTGTCGCTAATCATGATAAGAGATCAGAAGATTCATTTTGCTTCGATTTTAACTGGAAACTTCAATTCAAAACGTGATCAGCCTCCCCGCTCGAGGATCACCAACGCCCAGAAGGATTCATGAGATAAGTCCTCATTATTATCATGTCTAACCAGCTTCTCTATCAACACCTTCCTGACATATGATTGTCAGCAATCAATAATGAAATAAGTGCTCTTTCATGTTTATTTCCCTTTGTAAATTAGGAAAAATGAAAGTGTAAAGAAGAAAATATGAGAAAAATTCTCTATATGGTAATGACGATACTGAACATGCACGTATAAATGATAGCTTTGAAAATACGGCTGTACTGATGCCCTCGACACGCGCTCACCGAAGATAATCGTTTATTCCCGTTGACCGGAGTGAAGCATTCAATCATATATTTATTGAATGAATTGTATTAGTAATGTGCCTATACCAGAAACGGGGCCGATACCGATACTCAATTTTTTCAGGTGCCGATACAGATACCGATACATTTATTTTTATAATAAATAGTAATACACATTAATAAGAAGGAACAATTACGCACTGTTAGGCAACCCAGAATTGCGCTTCTGTACAACCAATATTTATTTCATATTTGATGGTGCACAGGTACATTTATTTGATAATTTAAATTGTATTTATAAGGTGTAATAATTGCAAAATGTAATAGTGCATATTTATGGACTGACATTTTCATTTCACAATGAGGGCTAACACAGTTTAGCTTCCAGCTTCTAATTTCCAGTATGATCCCACTTTAAAAAACTTTGATAGGCAACAATATGAAATATTTTAAAGTTGTTAGTAACAAAATAACACTTTAGAAATCTTTGACGAGCTACGTTATAAAATTAAGGGATGACAATGATGAAAGAACAAAAATCCATTATCACCTCATAAACAGTTTGATTATTGATGGCTTAAAATTCGCACAGACATTATTCAATTATTTTTTGAAACAGTGAAAAATAAGACAAAGTTGTGTGGATACAAGGAATCTATACACAGCGTCCGCTCAAGTGTAGTATCACAGGATTCTCTGCGTATAGAAACACTTGGAAATTAAATGAAAAGAAAAAGTTCAAGATGACAGTGGGAAGTGCTGAAACAATAGCATTGAACCGAAAAACAGATGGTTTTTATAAAGGTATACCTAACAGCAAAACAGGTTAGCCTAATAATATTTAGCCTTAATAGAGACGCTAGTCGTAGTCCGATGAGTGAATCAACCAATAAATATAATGTGATTTGAACATTAAACACAATGACAATATATTCTGTGAAAAAATAGGTTGTGACAATAATCATTCATGTTCTTTTATAATTCTTGTAGAAATTTCACTGTTCCCTTTACCAATTGTACTGACTTTTGTTGAGAATGAGCCTAGGCTCGAAACGTTCAGAGTAAATGTTTTTTAAAAATTCTTGTTTTGTGCAGCAGTAAATCTAACTTCTTTTATTATATCTGATGAATAAATAAATTTACACAGCTACTATCTGTAACTAAGCTGCTTTTTCAAAATTTTGCATTACTTGTTTTGTGACAGTAGTGTAAAAGTATCGCAGTATCGGCTAAGATCCTGCATTTTTTGGACGCCGATGCCGATACTCGAGAAAAAAGCCGATACTGCCGATACCGAAACTATCGGTACATCTCTAAATTGTATAATCATATTAACATAGTTTCTTTCATTAGAGACTGGTGGTAGCGGATGCAAAACATCTTATTGGAATGATTCCTAACAGAATATGATTTTGGTCGGAAAAATATCAATTCTAACATGCGGTACGACGCTGTTTTGAGATGAAAAACCGCATCGAAAAGATCCACTATAACTGATGCTGTAACGGTGGAATATTATAACTAACTAATCTGAATTGTGATGCAAACGAGCCTCTTGACCGATATCGATAGTGACATGGTTGGGTTGGCCTAGGCGCCGCGTTTGAGGCTGGCTGGAAAGCAAGGCTTGTAAATTTTACCCTTTCTTAGCGCATGGGGCTCTGCAATCTTGGTCAGATCCATCAAAACGCTTACAAACATCGTAAAATGTCTGCCTAGGATATTGGAGGAATTTTGCTATAAAGGCTGGGCTTTGGGCTGCGCTATAAAGTTCACAGATAGCTAAATGTTTCGACTGTTCCAACGCGCAATATTTATGCTATCAAATTTTGATGGTAACTGCCAGCTTCGTCGAAAACTAACGGTACCTGATGCACTTCAGCGTTGCAAAATTTACGAGCGATCAGAATTTCCAACGTTTTTCAATTTGTTCTCACTAGCTGAAATACTCTCTATATATATTGCCTCTAAAACGCTCCACGAGCGGTAAAACGCCCACTGTGAATTCATTGCATTGTGAACATGCAAGTGGGAGTCGATACAAAATGCAATTGAAGGACTAGAAATAGTACACCAAATCAATATCTACACTAAAGCATGTACTAACACAACTCCCACGTCATAACTTATAAAGCTCCTGGACAGCACGCAATAAACCTTTTACCCCAGCAAATCCATTTAACTTACCTAACATCCTCTCCCCCGGGAGTCCAGAAGGAAGGGGGACTGGGGGAGCCGGAAATGCTCCTCATGTGGCTCTCAACTCAGCCAAACCCGATCGACGCGAGGGTGAGCGCTGCTAGGGGTGGGGAATATGCGCTGCTGATGCGCTAGCTCTACTTTACCAAGCACTATACACCAGTCATACAGCATCTTTCCACTTCGTGCACCCTCACGAAGTAAAGCACTTTGACAGCCGGAAGTGCTCTTACCCGTTGATCTACGTTGGCCTCAGTCAAACCATTGTGTGTATCTCATGGATGAAAGTTATGCGTGTGCTTGATTTCAGACTCTATGGTCTGGCTTTGTTAGCTTTTTGCTGGAATTGAATAAACTCATGAAGACTAATTTGGTTACTCCCGAAGAGTTCCACACGCATTACACGCTTATCCAAAATGCTTGAGAGTTATCGCAAGTAAAGTGCGTTGGAGAAATCTAACTTTAATCCTCTTCTGATGCTGCCCAATGTTCTCTTATCGTGAAACTACTTGCATTCTCTCAACATAACTTATTTGCCCGGGAAATTGTCTCTGATGTATTACGTGAAAACACAGCGAAAACTATCACTAAGCCATTAGTTGATGAATAGCTAGATTCGTATTAGTTTAGAAGGTATTAAAATTTGCAAAAAATAGCGTCAACTTATTTGACCAAGCTATGGGTTTATGTTTGAGTGTACTTTCATTATTTCCAGAAAAGTCTTAATTAAATTTATTCAGGACTCTCTAGGAGAATAAATTACTTTTTAAATTACATGAAAACAAAGAATAAAAAACTTACTGAATTTTTTTTTAAATGGAGTCCAGTAGGGTTTATCCAACGACGACTAGTTTCGCCAATTGATGACCGAACTATTGCTTTTCTTCTCCAACGAGAACTTGTTCAATTTTGTGTTTCTCCCTTGTACTTCTTGCTCACTCATCGATTTCATTCCTACGTTTATGGCGCATTCTATATCTCCTCCTACCATCCCGCTTTTTTGTCTACGTACATAAAATGCCCAGGAATACTAACATGGGTCTGCAATTGTTTGCACAGTTAATTAATTGATTGAGCAAATATATGGGTTGCTAATGTGAACAAATTGTAAACGAAAGGAAGTTAAGAATCACCGCTTTCTAGGGCGCAAAAGTAGCCAAACCTCTGTAGGGTATACGACAAGATGTCACGTAACACTTTCTTTTCGATGTTGAAATAGTGGCTTTCAACAAATCATTATGCAGCGTAGAACGAGTCACCCCCGTTAATTCTAAACAATTTCAAGTGCCTCGGAGTAGACATGGTCTGTCGATTTGCGTCCCGAAATCATAATAGAGATTTTGGCATTTGTCTTGCGTATATGAGTGTTGAAAGTTTATGTGAGCGTAAGAGAGCGGTTCTTATGACGTCTTCGATCAGAGACTTGGATTGTGAGATTCAAAGAGTTGTGGACACTTGGAAATCAATTCAAACAAATGTAAACCCTGTTGGTTTTACATTTGCATTTAGAGATTTACGTAGCTTGCCTCTGAATTCTCTCGTGATTGAGAATAGCTCCATCACAGAGAATAACATAATTTCTCGAGTTTAATAATCTGGGAAAAAAAAAACTTTTTGCTTGTACATTGAATGGAAATTTGACTTCAAGTCAGAGGATGTATTTCGATGTAGGAAAGTATGAATTGGATGATGGGTCGTAGTGTGTGCCGAGAAATACGGGTACAGGCTAATGATGTTTAACTACGTGAGGTTGTGCAGAGTAAATCACCAAAAAATTTTAAGGACAAATCTGGAAGTAATTTTAGTGTCAGTTAAAGTTATTAGAATCCAGCAACCGGAAAACGTGAATGCGTTCAAAGATTACTTTGACCATTGGTCATTGGGAATTGGTTGGTAATGTCTTACTTTTTCAAGTACAAGGGATGACCGAAGTTTTCCAGGGAAACGAAGAGAAAAATATTTGCAAAATTTTTTAATCGTTATCAGCAACTGTGTTTGTTGATGCGTTACATTTACGATACCATTGGTCATCGTTGCCCAATAGCATCCTCAAAAAGGCGAGAAAAAACAGATCTTGGAATGGCTTAATAGTATTAAAAATACAAAAATTGTTAAATCATAGGACTGCACTTCTGTGAAACAGCGGTGTATGGAGATATTTTCTTAAACTAATGTACTTGTTCCCGCGCGTGAAATTGGACGACTGAAATTTGATTCAGTTTTTTACACCTTCTTTGGTTACTGCGCATCATTGCTGTCTGACGGCGCGGCAATCCGAGAATGGCCCACTCGACGATCTCTGTTGCAATATTGGGATTTAGTGTAGGAATATTTTTTAAATTTCAGCGTAAAATCTTAGCAGCGTGTTACAAATAACTTTATTTATGATAAAAATCATGGTGAAGTCAAACCTATGTTGAAATAGTGGTGAAAAGTTTTATTGAGGAAACTTATAACTACTCACCGCGAAAGTATTGAATGTTTCGGAACATTAATGAAAGTGCTCAAATTGGCCTTTCATGAGCTGATGGATGGTTTACTAAGAGACTTTCAATGAGAACGCAGTCATGCCTGAAGCTTGATCGCATCTGTTGTCGAATTGCTTTCTCGTGAGTAGTCAGAACTTTTGTTGTGATTTGTGAGCTGTGAAACACGTCAAATTAAATGTCCACACGCTTCTGTGGTTACAAGGAATGCGTTGGCTACGGGCTTGAGAGAAGATAGCGAGTCATGTTAAAAATGTTCTGCCAACTTGACCTAGAAGTCAATTATCTTGATTGAAATTGATTGATATACAGGAAATCTTAAATTTTCCAGTAATGAACATCATCGATGCGCAATGTTCGACGGTTAACTCTGAAAATCTACAGCGTCGCCACATAATTGTAATCAGCTGAAATGGCTAAATCCTTGAATCTCTAAATACACTCATTATTGTATACAGAGGAGAAAGAATAGAACCTCGTTCTTTTGTATTAAAAGTGATGCATTATAACCTGTGTATGATCTGGAATTTGCTTTTGCTCTTTAGTTATCTTTAAGACAAATCACAAATCCCCGCCTTATTTGTGAATTTTCCTTTCCTCCATTTTAGTGTTTTCTTAGCGAAGTCATGCGACGAAAGCTAAAAAAATACGAATCCGACTCAGAAATCCTGCAGAAATCCGGACAGTGGTACGTTTTGGAGAGCGTTTGAAAATTGAAATAAAATGCAATATTCTCTTCTCTTGCATTGGATTCTTTTGACCAGGAAAACATCTGGCAGAAAAATAGTGGGGTGAATGCGTATATATTTTCAGCTTCTTCTGTAGGAAGGTATTTCACGGGAAACAATTTTCATGACTCTGTTTTTTATAACCATTTGTTTTCACGATTGTTTAATACGTGCACCGCGTTTTGCGGTTGTAAACGGTTGATTTGGTTAGGTTGTAAGTAGCAGGATAGGGAAATCGACTTTAATGGTCGAACACATTTTTTCCTTCCTAAGAAATATGAAAAATTTAATTGAGTGATACATTTCACCTGGTATGATGATAGTTATTTCTTGAAGAGGTCGCAAAAGATGAAATGTCATTTATTTATACCGGTACGTGAATGAACAATTTACCGACTGGTACAAATATGGCCCATTACGCGGGGAACGTGTTAAGACATCGCTTCCATGGTAGGCTCTGGTCGATAAATCAAATGGGAATACCGAAATCAAGCCTCATCTAGCTGACCGACCGCTCATTCAGTAGACCGGAATTTTACCTCAACTGGTCTTGAGGAAGACAACGTCATTAAGTTTTGTTTTCATTGGAACTTCGATTCGAAACATTAATTTT
The DNA here is from genome assembly GCA_014220935.1 of Platorchestia sp. MABIK. NCBI lineage: Eukaryota > Metazoa > Arthropoda > Malacostraca > Amphipoda > Talitridae > Platorchestia > Platorchestia sp. MABIK. The sequence goes on from JACJUY010005103.1 coordinate 48,750, forward strand.
AAAACCGTTTGGTAATATTCGTTTGCCGCGACATGAATGTAGGCACCAGCGACAGGAGCGAGTCCGCTCCATCACTGCCACTTGACCTAACTCGGAACTTCCTCTGTACCATCGAGCTACGAGTCCTGCTACTTCAAATTTCTATTCAAGTTGAACGTAATTTAGAACTTTTTCAAAACGGGTGATAGTTATTCTCTATCTAGATAAAAATAATTCACCAATGTTAGCAAGTTGTACTTCTCAGTTTGTAATTAAATGGCAGTTTATCAAATAGCAAAGAAATTTTTGGCTGTTGATTCGCACGATTGTGATTGCTTATAGCCTAATATTCACTGGTATTGTACTCGTGTGGAATACTCGGGGAAAGAAACACTGGGCTAAATATCTTGCTAATCAGCTTTTAGCTGAGAAGTAGCATTGTTACCTTCTGTAGGCATGTACAGAGAAGCCCGTAAGTGACTCAATATTTTTGAAAATAGAGACCAAGGAAGCTATTATGCATTAAGACTACGGGATTACTTTAAATGATGGACTAATTTGATGATTTGCTGAAATGTTCAATTTAATCGACCGACAACCATAAGGTAATCCTGACATAAATAATCGTAAATTTTTTATCCCTCAAAATGATGCGCTTGGTCTCGGGCATGGTAGACCATGGTCTTGGGTTTATTGGAGCTTGAATGCTGGTCGATGTAGCGCCACGCCAGGGGAGTAGGTAGGTTTGTCGCTCGTGCTGAGCTCCGTCTGGAGGGTGGAAACGGGATGCTTCAGTGGAATTGTCACTGAGTTGACTTTGCAGCAAAATGTTTCATGAATTTCAAAATTTATCATGCTTATTGAATTTCACCAAAATGTGCCACACCAGAGAACAGCGAGCAAAAATCGTAGCGCTATATTCTGGTGTAATAGAGCAATTATTACTGTTCAAAGAACTCACAGGCAGTGGAAACTAAGAGAATTTCTAACTCCCACTATGTAGATGGAGCTTCATGCATCTCATACAGTCAGAGTGTCAATGGCTCTACATTTTTGCACACCGATTAATATCACGAAATGGTGTCGCGTCGCTGCCCTCGATCTTTATTTTCAAATGCTGGTCATTTCTTCCTCTGGGGATATTAAAAAAAAAAGTTTAAATCATAAAACCTTATACACTACAAGAATTGAAACCCAACCTGTTTCAAAAAGCTAAAGTGTTCAAAAAATTCACTAGAAGTAATTATGCATAACTCTAAGAGATCTCTCATTCCGCAACCACCTCCATCCATGCATATACAGGGTGGTGTGTAAGTAACTCACTTTTTTGAAAATCGGTAACGTGAAAACTGTAACTGAAAATCGGTACCAAGCAAGCTCTAATGTATTAAGATTTTGGGATTATTTTAAATGATAGACGAATTCGATGATGACTTTGCCTAAGACCTCGGGGGAATAACTCCCGAGGTCTTAGGCAAAGTCATCTATAGAACCATCAAAAAGCAGGGGTTTGCTTGAGCAATAATGGGGGTCTAAAATGATCTACATGTAAAACATATTATATTCCAAGCTTAAAATATAAATGAAATTCCAAACTCTCCTATATCGCTTTGAATTACTCTGAATACTAAATTTACTACAGTTTTCATGTTATCGATTTAAAAAAAGGGAGTTACTTACGCACCACCCTGTATATGTATGTATGGAGGTGGTCGTGGAATGAGAGATCTCTTAGAGTTATGTACAATTACTTCTAGTGAATTATTTGAACAGTCGTTATCTAGAGACACTTCTTCCTGCGCTTCAGCTATTAGATTTATCAGAAGCATATATGTGGTTATTGAAAATGAAAACAGTGCGTTTGATGGAATAAAAATAAAATTTATTACACCCAAATATTGCAATTTCGTTAACGGCTGTAGAATAAAACAGCGTACGTTAATTATTAGGCAACAAAGATGCCTTCGCAGTATTACAATTCTTCTGTATGGAAAATCGAATAGAAAACCAGGAGATGAATTTACAAGCTTCATGGTGTACTATGATTGGAAAATGTATTCTCAGTGTCACGTAAAACTTAATCAGACACGATGTTAAGGTTATGTCGGAATTGCACATTTTTCAGTAATTAAACATTTTTGAAGTAAGGATTAAATTTATTCCGTTCTGGGTATCTCAAGAGTAATGGAAAAGAGCTTAAGAAAAATTCCTACGGTAACTCGCTCAGTTAAGATATAAACATTAAAAAGAGACAAATCAGCCAGGGTATGCAAATTTAAAAGAAACAAGAGACATCATATTTGTCCCAATTCACGGTTACATCTTTGTCTCAATTTGCGGTTGCATCTTTGTCTCAATTTGCAGTTACAGGCCACGGTAGCGGTACTCATCGCCCTTTTAATCTCCATTTCGCCACGCTTTGTACTGTCAGCAATAAAGAGTGGGCTATAAAATAGTTAATCATGTGCATCCATATGCCTCAGTTGAGTAACAGGGTCGCTAAACTGTTCATTGAGCCTGACATTTTGACGCGTTGAAGAAGTGTGCGTTAGTCTGGACGCAGGTGGCCGTGAGGCTTTGTTGTGTAATCTATTTAATCGTTCATGTTGTGATTTTATTTAATGAAGTTTTATCGTTTTATTTTGTATGGGTTTTCCATCGCTGATGATGGAATTTACTCTTAAATACTGTATACACTGCAATTGATATGTTATACTCGTCTTTACGTTTACAATAAGTGATTCCTAAGATTCACATTGTTTTGTTTGAAGATTAGCGTCCAGAACAGTCTCATGTTTCATTTCGTGAGCAGTGATTACCATTTAGAGTTTATATTATTACATCAATGCTTTGAACATCTATTGTATTCATAGATAGGTAAAAGGCGCTCTCTGAGAATAATACAATCTGGAAATAGGCAAGAAATGTCTAAATAATTTATATTCGGTCGTAAAGAATTATTAATACAATGTTAAGGTTTCTATCCAATTAGTTACCTTGATGTAAATTTATGAAATGAATTAAAAGAGTATTTTAGAAATAGACACTATGTTTATATGATTTTATGAAACAAAATATTTACACCAAGAAATCTTTTTGAGTTTGGGTAAATACTGGTTTGAATCAAAATGGTCAGATTAATTGTAGCGCAGTTTACAAAGTTCATAAGAAAAGCTTTAAAATTGGGATTTGAACATGAATGTTAGTACTTAGAAACTGGCTAGGTCCCTACGTAGAAAAAATAGTGTTTTTGATTTGATTCAGAACTGCAACTGAAATGAAGTCTAAAAGCCTGCATTTAGATATGAGTCCCGTTAATATACGGCGAAATACATTCAATGGCACTTCATGCATGAAAAGGAGTAAAAATTGTCTTCATTCTACTACTTGAATTAAATTCCTGTTAGCGATGCGATGCTCAAAGGTTTTAAAGACAATGAATTAAAGGCGTTAAAAGATACAATAGCAACACACCATACAACTCGGCCTGGTTATTAAAAACTTGAGTTTTGCATTATACAAGCTTCTTCTGGGTTCACGTCAAATTCTCTGCCTTGTTAGAATAAAAATTACAAGTATTAACATTTGTCAAATTTTAGCTTTCATTGTTTGGAGCTAAAACTCATTGTCTCCTACAGAACTAATGCTTAGCATTCTGTGATAATCTTAATGGATATCACTAACAAAGAACTACATTTGTACATTAATAGTGCAAATTCTATTGAACGATATTAGATATTTTGCTATAACAGTAGCAGCTTATTTTAGCAGTAATTTTTAGTGATTGGTTGGTAATTTTGTTCCAGAAACTAGCATGCCAGACTGCATATGCTTCCTGTCATCCAACCTTACCATCAATTTTGAGATTTTCACACACTATGCCAAGCTAATGTTTCTGTGTCTGCTAATGTTTGGAAATGACTTCCCTGGGGATTGGGCGTGATATCTAAACGTGAAATGTTTGAAAAAGTACCCAAAAAAGCAGCTGAATTTAGAGATGTGATAGAAATTTGAATTTGGATCAATTACTCATTTCAAACATGATACTTGAAAACTAAGATGGCAATATATTTAGGTGGCGTTTGCAGTGCCTTAATAGGTATTTCCCCTGTAAATGTGCTATTGAATTCGTCTTCCGAAGAATTCGGATACCTTCCAGGTAATTCATTTTCTTGATCCCGAGCATAAACCCCTCGATAATTAGGATTGTATGGGTGTTCAGCGAAAATCTACTGTAGTCCGCCTTGAATTTAAGATATTTATGACGTTGCTGTGAATTATTCAAGTTCAATTGAGCGATAAGAGTAGCATCTTTTGCAGATAATAGCTCCGATTACGCTGGCGTGCACCAATTTTTTTTCGTTCGTGTGTAATGGAGGTTATCCTGTCATTGTAATGGAGGTTATCCTGTCATTGTGGCATGTTTCACCAATGCTTATATTTATTATAATACATGCATCTCACTGATCTCGCCGCAGGTCACCTTAGAAGTCACCTCCGATCATAGTTTCAGATATTTAACTGTATTTTTGAGCGACATCAAGTGTTACCCATTGATTTTTAGCAGTGTATCAATTTATGTATTTTTATTTTGCTAAATAATGTTGAAATTTCACTAATTATGGCCTTTTGAGCATGGAAGTATCTGAGGCGTGTTGAGGCACTCACTGTTCTATAGAAATTGAGAAAAAGTATTCTATTGCAGAGGAGATGCGTGAAGTTCACTTGGCTTTCGGAAGAGAGTAGTTCAGTTCAACAACTTGTGTAACAACAGATAAATTTAGTGACGGTATTTAAGCTTTGATGGTGGAAACCGAACAGAACGATTGAATTTAATTGAATTTAATTCTCATTTAGCACCAGGAAAAAATATTGCAGTATCTGTTTGAATCATTGTTGAGGAAGGTAACTTTGAAAAAGTAGCTGTATAGAGATTTGCGCTGGGGATCCGCGTTTACAGTGTCGTGTAAAACTTTAATCTGAAAGCACTGTTTAGATTATGGTAGAATTGCACTTTTGTCAGGCGTTAGTCGTTTTCTACGCGAGGGCTTAATTTATTCCGTAATTTCATGTTCAGCAGGTCTCAGAGTTGAAAAGGATACATTTCGCAAAAATTTCTTGGCTATCAACGGCTGAACTTAGTAAGCGAAAATGCAATCGCTGGTCAAAGACAAATCATCATCTTGGTCCCCATTTGCTGTAAGACGCCGCTCTGACAATTCTTATATTTTTCTTTACGTCTAACCCTATTTCGCTGTGCATCGTACTGCCAATAATAAAAGCAGGCCATGAAAAGTTAATCATGTTTATTTTCATCCACCCCCCCCCCCC
>JACJUY010005104.1:0-17934 GCA_014220935.1 Platorchestia sp. MABIK
CAGTGAAGTATCACCAATGCCAACCATTACAGTGAAGTATCACCAATGCCAACCATTACAGTGAAGTATCACCAATGCTAACCATTACAGTATTGATTGAAACTTAGTAATTAGTTCATTAGCAATATTCCAATTGGTTAAATTATTTTAACCATCAAAATTAAAGCAGAGTTAGGGCTGATTAGATAAAATATAAATTAAATAAAAATAAAAAACCTCAGACCACAATAAATGTGTTTTAAAAATAGCAAGGCTCTATTTAGTACAGAGTAGAGAGTGGGAAATCTATGCACATCCAACAAACTGAAACAGCAAGTTAGGAAGGAAGTTTATGTAATGAAAAAGAGAAAAGTAGAAGGATAAAGTAGTTAATGCTTAAAAACAAGACAGCAGTTTACCGAAAAAAGATGGTCCATAACAAAAAATAACTATTTGTATTTTAACAAAATGAAGGTCTATCTAACCTTCAACTCAGTACCTCACATATTCTCCCTTCAGAGCACTAATTCCCAAAGATACAGTAGTTGTCTCCTCTTGAGGGGGTAGAACTGTACATTCCAACCTGAACTGTAATTCTCATAACTGGATGCTCTCAGTCAATGAAAATTGCAAAAGCTAGCAAAAAATGCAAAAAGGTAAATAGCACTAATAACAAGATAATGCTAAAAATCTAATAATACTAATAAGACATATAATTGCTCAAGAATTAAAGCACTGTCAACAAATTAAAAAATTAGCAACTCACAAACACAACTGAAAAATTTGAGATAATAAAACTTTATTTGAAACACAATACAATGCAAGGTTGAAAACAATAACAAAATTCAAAAATGTAAACATGAAAATATAAGCCCTCTGAGCTGAATAATGATAAACTCATGGCCAAAGTTCCAAAGAACTTTGGAACCACCACTTTCATCATGACTTTCATAATCTATTTAAAACCACTTCTTCAATGGAAAAATTGCAGTGCCATACAAACAGATTACAAACTTTATTGAACCAGTTAAACTTTTTTTTTGAAACAAGATTTCAGAATTCTTTACTTCATATACTTTAATGTTTTACTTTCTGGATGCCTAAAATGGTATACAATATGTGCAGTGTTTCACATCAATATTCATTTCTACCTTGAAAACCCTACAGCACAGTCTTTTGCTTTTATCAGCCATGATTTCTTTCTTCTTTCTTTCATGATTTCACATTGACTAGGTAGTGGAACACGTGTACCACTAGGTAAATTGCTCATTTGTGCACCAATCTAAATGAATAACATTTCAAACCATTTCACAATTTCATTTTGAAGGAATTTTATTGCAGGAGGATTATTTTCTTGAGCATTTTTATTTTGTACGTTTCTTACAATGGAAAGAAACTTACTCAAGCAGGTAAGTGGATTTTCCCGTTCTGTTTTGTTCACATCCTTACCAAATCAACTTCACGACCTACACAATCGTAGTCAACATGTTAATACTACATACGCACCATGTTGTGCACCAACAGAATTGCATAACTATCAACCTTCAACATATTTGCCACATGTTGTTGTACATGTGTACCACTAGGTGAATGGCTCATTTGCGCACCAGTAACAGTAGCTACCATTTTAATAATTTCACTACCTCTATTTAAATTAGACTATATCATATAAGTTACAATTTTAATATTTAATTAAATTTTTTTCCCACTTGTTGGAGAAGATAAGAATGAAATCAAGCAGTAAAAATGGCTTTTTAACTGACTGAAGGCTTCTAAAACCAACCACAGCAACTATTATTATTATATAAGAAAATCTTAGCCTCCCTTAACCATGACAAAGATGATCCAAGAGAGGAAGAAGAAAAGCACCATTTAGTATGGAGTTGAGGGAATGCGGAATCTATGCACAAGATGCATAAATTCAATGCACAAGTCAAGCATTAAAAATGGCTTTTCAACCAACTGTAGGCTTCTAAAACCAACCACAGCAACTACCAAAACATAGCGAACGTGTCAGCACAAAGTATGCTAGCTTATGTTGACACGCTCACTACGTTTTGGTGGTTGCTGTGCTTGGTTTTAGAAGCCTACAGTTTGTTGAAAAGCCATTTTTAATGCTTGATTACATTCTTATCCTTTCAGGCATGCAAGAAAAATATAATTACACAAAATTTTTTTTTCAACTGCCCATCTATGAGACTGCTTATGAAGTAACCAACCAACAGTAATTCACAACCTGTACATTAATTCTTAGAGCTTGCATGGTGTGTCTGTTACCATAGCCCCCCTGTAAACTGGATACCTGACTAGATACCATACAGTGACTGAAACTATTGTATTCCAATTGTAGTTTATAAAAACTTATGAGAGGAGATGAATTTAAAGAATTCATAAGAATCCACTTCAACATTGAAAAATAAGCTCAATATTAAAATAATAAGCAATTTTCATGGCAATATTTGACTTGAGTGCAATAAATAAGCTAGTTACTATTGGAAGACTGGATATTCAGCACGTAGGTTCAAATCTATGAGTGTACATTTGAAAAGCATAACTCAAATACTCTGAAACAAGCAAGAATATAGAGCTCGTAGGTGTAAGTAAAGTCAATGATCATTATTATGCCCATTAATTTAAAAATTCATTCAATAATTATAGGCCTAGACAGTCGCATATATGAAGAAAGTTACTTCATCCAATGAAACTTCTGACGAATTAGTTTCAACTCCATTAGAATAAAATGAAATGTTAGGCAAACATTTATGTATAAAAAAATGTAAACAAATATTTAGCACAAAGCAGGTACTGTACTTTTCATCTTTTGTTGAGCTGCAACCCATAGATTTGCAGCCAAAATTACATTATTTTTTTCATCATATCAACATAAATGTCCAACTGTTGACAAATTCATTGCAATAAATAATTTGATAAAAATCTATGGTCAATATTGAATTTAGGCCTTTCGCGGAATTTAAAAATTCCGTTCTAAAGAATCACTATAGGCACACATTTAAAAACGTTTTACACGAATGACATTCTACTCGCTGATGCATCATTTTCGAGTTATTCAACTNTTTTTAAATGTGTTTCTTTAGTGATTCTTTGGTACGGAATATTTAATTTCCGTGAAAGGCCTAAAATCAATATAGACCAAATCTATTTAACAGAATTATGAAACCAACTTGACTACTCACCCACCTAATTTTAGGTTCTACTCTTATCTAGTAATTCAACCAAGTAGTTATACAATAATCAAACAAAACATAGTGCCAAATATTCTCGATAAATTCGCAACATATAAGCACAATTTTAAATAATCACCGCAAAACGTTAGTAAATATGTTGCTAACGCGATAACCGTGATGACAGAAGTGGCACTTATACAACCTCCTCTTCCATCAAATGTTATAGACCCTACACTCAAAACACTAAATGAGTAGGTATATCAATAGTCTATTAACTATACTGTATTCGAAATTTCATGTTTAATTGTTCTTACCTTTGGCTTTTAAATTTATAAGTTTTTGTTTGTCCGGCCGAACTTTCGTATTCCTTTGGATTTGTTCTTTAAATTCAGAAACTGTCATTCCTTCGTAAACATCGATAGGGTAAAGAGCCCCGTTCCATTTTACGCTTAACGACAACATCACAGTTTCTGACTCTTCTCCTTCTCTGGCACTGCTGGCACTTTCGACATTTACTTTCTGCGCTCCACCAGCTTCACTTTTTGATTCCATCATAAATACTCCTCACTCCTTCCCGGCACTGTTTACTGTCAACAGAAATCAGATGTTGTCGGTGTTGCCGAATGAGTGAGGAAACCTCTAACTCAACATTTCCCGGCGAGGAAAAAAATTACGCACATATAACTGGGAACGTTCATAGAAGTCCTCTGGATGAGGAATTTGAACGGGACAATTTACTCGAGGAATTCGTCAGCAGAAGCTTATTATTATTTCTGCTCGATCACCAAAAAGAAAAAAACCAGTTCGATTGAACTGATTGCCTTTATTTTTTTGGCTCGGTTAATTTATATCATAAGTTGACCCCATTTCAACTACAATTTGGTGTAAAAATGGTTTTTAAACTTTATGAACAACACGGACGCAGCGACTTATTTAAGAACACAGAAAAACACCATTGGAGCCGACTTCGTTAAACGGTGAATAATATTCTCTTAGAATAAATTTTGTGTCGCATTGATACATGTTATGTAAAAAAGGTTTCTAATTTCTCTTACCATTATGATGCAACTACAATGTCTCCGGTCTAACCGGTTCCCATTTGTCTCTGCGTCGGGTGGGAAAGGCGGCTAACTCCGTTTTCACCAACAAGCTGACACTTTACTAGAAAAATATCTCATTAGGAAACCAACAACCAAAGATCTTAATCGCAAAAATCCGATTAAGAAAGGATACAACATTCCATTTACATTTGTTCGCTCATAGATTGTTCTTTTTTCCACATTTTTTATTCTTCCATTTCGAATTAGCGTTTGATTATAATTGCCTTTTTTGAGGCGTTCACTGAAACGTCATGGAGTGAACTGAAAGCTCATTTTTGTCATTTCAATTATATAATGTTATGATCATATATTGCTAATTTAACGAAAAAATTCGGTGCCATGAAAATTTCTAAAATGATTTAAATATCTCTTAATGCCCTATTTTACTAGATTTCTTAATCATTTGTATCAAAAGAGCATTTTGCTCTGACAAACGCACAACGCTAATACGAGGATTTGAAACAGAGACACTGTTTAATCTGTTCGATCATAAAGGGATAACAGGGACTAACGTACAGGGATTCAAAATCGTGATTGTCCTGATACAAATTCTAGTTTTTAGGACAATTGCCAGTTTGAACTATTTTATCCGATTAGATATCAATTCAAGTTTCCCTAACCGCATCAAAGGCGTTCCAAAGAAAAGAAAGAGACAGGCCCCATTTAGTGCGGACTTGACAAGTTCACTGCGGTGGGTTCAACTTGTCGAAATTCTAGCCGTTGCTCGAACGCTGAGGTCCCTTGCAAACTTTGTAAGGCAGATTTAAAGGCTATCCGCAATAAAGTTCTTGGGCTGTGAGCCACTTAATCAGCCTAAAATTTAATATCGCTGGTAATTTACGACTAAGCGGAGCAATGGCGGGGGTTCCTCACATCTTCGGCGACATACGTATATGCAAACACTAAAATGTTCGTCTGCTCTTCTTGTTACGAGTCCCAAGCCATAGCAGCGGATTCGGGCAAGCTAACGTGCGTGTCTGCCAGAGGTTGACACGTCAGATTGAACTAAGCTGTGAGCGCGGGTGCATCTTCCTTTGTGCCTCCGCAGCACTCCAGCAAACCCCTCGCTACCGGGGACTCTTGCGTCTTCGACAGCCGGCTACATTGAAGAGTGTTCGCCTGAACTTAATTTTCGAAATCTTCAGGTGAGCCCCTAAGCTACTCATGCTCCGCTTGTCATTAATTATCATTATTTCAGCGTTACCTGGCCCCAGATGAGTGCCCGGTAATTTGTGTACAGTAGGGCCCGTTAATTCGGGGATAGTGTCCACTGGGTCGGGTGGAAGCACACAAACTGAAGTTCAGTGATCAACTCAAATTTAAATTCTAAACTTGTGGAAATTTTATAAATACCAAACGTTAACTGTGTCCATTATATACAATTAATTTTGAAAGATTGTTAAAAATTTTCAAACGCTTATCGAAGTGTCGTTTTGCAGTCGACGAGTAAGGGTACGCGGAATCTATGCACAAAGCGCATAGAAAAGACAAGTGGAGAAAGACGTTCATTAAACAAGATAAAAATTGAAGAAGAAAGTAATAGGTACCGAAAAACAGAACAATAGTGAACCTAAAGAAGAAATTCCCCCAAAATAATAATGGTTTGTTAAGGTACAAAAAAACTATTCTATTTCAACAAAAGGAAGGCCAACCTTACCTTTAGCTCGAGACTTCACATATTCCCCCAGAAATCGAATTATTTTAGTAGAGTTTAAAATTCCCTGGCCAAAACGAAAGAGATTTGAAGAGCAGAAAAAGAAACCATTTAGAATAAACTGCAGAAAATGAGGAATCTATGCACAAATGATTGATTATAAATTAGTTTTAGCATCCTTTACCACAACAAAGATATTGAACGAGACGAAGGATGGAGGCAACATTTAGTATGGAATTAAGGCCACCATTGAAGAGCATTTTCAGTCAAAAATTAAATATTCCCGATTTTTTTTTATTGCTTTAAAAGAGTTTGAGATATGTCCCCGAATGTCTGTAGAAATATCAGGAACGTATCCCAGCGCTAGCGCCCCCCAGAANTTCCCTCCTCCGAAAGGGGAGGCGGGGTAGCTGTGCAAGGCTCTTCATTGGCGTGTAAAAGTAATCAAGTCGTATTTTTCATTTGTATATTTTCATGAGAAATACGTTACTTATCTAGGTGAAAGTATATTAGAGTAGTCCATGAATTATTTTCTGCCTATTGGGGGAAAAAGTTGATGTTTCAAGGAGAGCATCCCCCTTACGGACCTTTTTTCATTATTGAACCTAGAGTAATGAAATTTGGTTTACTGATAGGAAATGCAATTTAGAATCATTTATCAGTCGTGAAAAAATGCAATTTTCTTGAAAAGAAAATGGGAAATCAAAGAAAACGACATTTTTTGGGGGTTTTCTAAATGCCTCGTTTCTGACAGTTTTTGAGCTACAGTCATGATTTTGGTATCATTGGATGCAAAATAACGTGGAAATTCAAAAAAATTAAATGCTTGTTCTAAAATTTCCAATTTTAAATTTAAAAAACGGAAAATTTTGAGAGCAAATTTTTTTTGTGAAAAACTTCAAATTTATGACGTAAATTTAGAACAAAAATGAATTTTGAAAAACTATTTAATTTTTCGGAAAGCTCTTGTCTTTTCGCATCCAATGATACCAAAATCACCACTGTAGCTTAAAAACTGTAGGAGAAGAAGCATTTTAAATCTTATAGGTATTTTTTATAAAACAAATATGTTTTCAAGACATTTGTTTCAAATTCTCCGTAATTTACAAAGCTAGAGCAATGTAGTTTGCTGCATTTGAAATTGAAATGTGTGCTCTAAAATTCCTATTAAATGGATTTTCAAAAAATTTCACGTGAAACTTTCCGTAGACTTTTTACCCTAAAATTATAACTTTTAACCTACCTCTTTTAAAATTTTTTCTTATAAATTCGGAAAGAATTCAAATCAAAAAACTGTCTTATAGCAATTCTGGAGCTCACATTTTACTTCAAATGCAACAAACCGCATTGCTCTAGCTTTGTAAATTTCGGAGAATTTGAAACAAATTATATATATATATATTTTTTATATTATAATGAATAATTAATTTTATATGCCTTAATGAAAAAAAATTGTTCAATAAAAGTTGTTACGAATTTAGAGAACTAGTAGTCTGCAAATTTTCATAGACGTAAGTCCAATAGAATTTTTTTTTCGAGTTTTAGGAAATGGTGGCCTTAAGGAAACGTGGAATCTATGCACAAAGGGTGTTCCCGTAAGGGATCTCGTGCGCATAGAAACAGTAAGATAATGAGGAAGGTTATGAAACAAGATAAAAGTTGAAAAATAGAGTCAGAGTTGCTGAAAAACAGGACAGCAGTGAACCGAAAAAAGATTGTCCTTAACAAAAAATATTTTATTTCAACAAAAAGAAGGCCTACCTAACTATAAGCTCAGGACCTCACATTTTCCCCCTGGGAGCGATAATTCACATAGATGAAATAGTTGTGTCCCCCTGAGGGATGGGTGGCATTCATAAGGTAATCAAATAACCAAGCAGAATAATTACATTGTGTAATGATGCGATGAACTTTAAAAAAAATCACTTTGTAATGCCTGGTGGGTGCTGCCTCCGCCGGGGAGTTCCATTGAGGCATGCAGGGTAGCGGCCTCACATACGAGGGCTGTTTTTTTTCAAGTTCCGATGGGCTATATAAAAAGGCAAATTGTGAAAACATGATGATTTTTCAACTAAAAGATTCAGAATGTCTTAATTATTTTTCTATGTAGTCACCATGAAAGCTGAGGCATTTGTCATGACGTGAGACAAGCTTTCCTATACCCTCTTCAAAGAAGTCAGCCGCCAGTGATCCCAGGTAGGTCGTCACCGCGTCTTGAAGCTCGGACTTAGCACCCAGACCACCCACCATATAGCCCGGACTTAGCACCCAACGATTACCATCTGTTTCGAGAAATGAAGGCGTGGTTGGGGGGCCAGCGCTTCGCTAACAACGACAAGCTTCAAGACGCGGTGACGACCTACCTGGGATCACTGGCAGCTGACTTCTTTGAAGAGGTATAGGAAAGCTTGTCTCACGTTATGACAAATGCCTCAGCCTTCATGGTGACTACATAGAAAAATAACTAAGACATTGCGAATATTTTAGTAATGACTCATCTTGTCATCGCAATTTGTTTTTTATAGACTATCGGAACTTGAAAATAAACCAGCCCTCATAGCTTCTCCTGCAGCGCGTATCGGTGATACAGGAAGGCACCATTTTAAGACGGAGAAGTTGGAAAATTTTTATTGATTAAATTTACATTGGAATATTTTAAGATTACTGAACACTTAAAATGACTAGATGAGATTTTGAGGGGTGAATAAAGTATAGTCACTACAAGTTTGTAGGTAAGGGGAGCAAAATCTGATTACTGTATGCTGTTTATCTTAGTTCCACCGTTTATTACATGGCATAAAAATACATCTGTATATACAGTATTTTACAACGTATCTATGTATGCGTATGACATGTTTCACATTCATTTAGCTCTCGTGTACTTATTGCACACATGGTCTCATTACCTACATATATGCTGAGTTCTATATTGTATCAACTCAGGATCTTCTTCTCGAGACATTTTAAAAAACAGTGATGGTTGAGTATCATGTTTATTGGAAATAAACAGGTTTCTTTCTTTTCTTCCTTCTCATACATGTATTTTAAGCCAAAACCCACATACATTCCAAAAATACACACATACATATAGCCTGACCACAGCACACCACACAGCCTGACCACAGCACACCACACACAGCCTGACCACAGCACACCACACAGCCTGACCATAGCACACCACACAGCCTGACCACAGCACACCACACAGCCTGACCACAGCACACCACACAGCCTGACCACAGCACACCACACAGCCTGACTATTGTTCACTGAAAAAAAAAACACTGCCCAAAAAAACAGCCGCACACCTACGCTGGTGGGTCAGAAAAGATTTCAATATGCACAGTGGAGGCACCACTGGTGCTGCGCTGCCTCCTGACGCTGTGGAGCCGTGCTGCACTGCGTGAATTTGAGCCTGTGCGCCTCCTGAGGCACAAGTGAGGTCCAGACTTGTGCTTCAGTGCTCGCTGCGCCTCCAGCCGGAACAAGAAGTTGAAATCCTCCAGCTCGTCAATGACCCCTTGGTGGCTGAAGCCCGGGTCTGCTTGTGATGTTATTTCCTCAGGGTCTATTTGTTCTAATTCTATGTGTCCACGGTCTATGTCTCTGGAGTCTATGTGTTCTACATCCATTTGTCTGCAATCTATGTTTCCAAGGCTCATTTGCTTATGGTCTGTGTCTGTGTGGTCTATTTGTCCAAGGCTCATTTGTTTGAGGTCCGATTGTTCATGGTCTATGTGTCGGGAATCTATGTGTCCTGGATCTAAAAGACCAATATCTTCATGTCTTGCATGTACTTGCTGAGTGTCCACATGTCCCATAATCACACGGGTATCAGCACGCACTCCTGAAAAAGGCAAACCCAAGCGTGGGCAGCTTTGCGTATGGTTGTGGTTCCTATCCTGAAAGCGGTTCTTTACGCCTTGGCTTCCACCAGCCTCGTCATGGCTTTCAACCCAATCCCAATCATGATTTCCAGCTTCAAATTGGGATTCAGCATCAAGCTGAGATCCAGCATCAAGGTGGGATTCAGAATCAAGTTGGGATCCAACATCAAGCTGAGATCCAGCATGAAGTTCAGATACAACCCCATGGCTTTCAATTCCATCATTTTCTTCACTTTTCACAACAGCCACCACCTCCGAAGCACTGGATTTGACACACGACACCATGTCCCCAAAGAAGTTCCCTGCATTGCTGTCCCCTTTGGGAGATAGCTTGCACTGCCCAGGGGATGGGAGCAGATCTTCATGTTTGATGGTGACAGAGGCCACTTCACCAGGCTCGCAGTCCTGCGAGAATATGACGATGTCTTCCTTTGGCTGGTCGACTCTGTCTGGCACACCTGAAGAGATCACTTCCACCTTGGGTTGCATCGTGGAGGTGCAATGTGGAGGTGCAATGTGGAGGTGCAATGTGAAGTGGTACTCGTGTTGAGGTAGTGGTGTTAGTTGTGGGTGTGAAAAGAGTTAGGGTTCAGAATATGCCTTGCAGCATAACTGGAGTTGAAACAGAGATAGAGCTCAAACAGGAATAAAACTAGTGTTTGTCTTGCCCTAAATCTAAATAGAACTAGCATTGAATTGTAACTAGCATGAGATAGAACTGGCACTGAAAAAGAATTGGTAAAGAAAGAACAGTTGTGCTGAAATGCAACTAATACTAAAGTAGAAGTAATGCTAAAAAAACCTAATGCAGAACGAGAACAATTACTGAAATAGACCTAGTGCTGTAACAGAACTAGTACTGAGAAAGAACTCATACTGTAACACAATTAGTGCTAAGCAAACTCTAGTACAAAAAATATCTTAGGAGAAAAAGCGGTTTGCTATTGAAGAAATGGTAGAAAAATTTAAATTCTGATGAATCAACACTGATGTGAAATGCCAGTGTTAAAGAGAACTAATTGTTCATCTTAAAGTAAAATTGCAGATCTGAAACAAAGAAATCATGGAGTTAGAATTAAAAATATAACGAAACACACACCACAATTTAAACATTGACAACAATTCCGTGGGTCGTAAAGTTGATTTGGTAAGGTTGTAAAAAACAGAACAGGAAAATCAACGAACCTGCTTGAATAAGTTTCCTTCCTTTGTAAGAAATGCACAAAATAAAAGTGCTCAAGAATATTATCCTCCCAAAAGAGGTCGCAAAATGGTTTGAAATGTTACACATTTACATTGGTACATAAATGAGCAATTTACCTAGTGGTACACATTTATCCCACTACGTAGTCAACGCATTAAATATGAAAATATCAACTACATATTCACATAGTTTTTCATACATAACTCAATGAACTTATAATAGTAAACTTTTTAAAAATCCATAATTAGATTATATGTTAGTTTAAGCCTCCTGAACTGAAAAAAAAAACACTACAAAGAGAGGAAGGAGGAGGGCACTATTTAATATGGACTTGAGGGAATGCAGAATCTATGTACAAGGTGCAAACAAACAGTAAATTTAGGAAAAATTTCATGAAACAAGGTAAATGTTGAAGAAGAAAGTAGTAGGTGCTAAAAAACAAGACAGTAGCCAACCAAAAAAAGATGGTCTTTTCAACAAAAAGGCTTCTCTAACTCTGAGTTATGGACCTCACATTTTCTCCCTGGGAGTGCTAATTCCCATAAATACAATAATATCCCCCTGAGGGGTAAAATCCATGATCACAGCTGGCAACACAATGCACCAAACACAAGCTGTATGGAGAAAATGCACAAAACAAAAATATACACAGTTTATTTGCAGACTATTTTGACATGAATTCTCATGATAAAAGCCCAACCCTAATTCAACAAGTTTACTACAAGCATGCACAATGCAGTTTAAAAATCTTTATGAAACATGATAAAATTTGAATAGGGACATAGTAAGTGATGAAAAAGAGGACAGCATTGAACCAAAAAACACGATCCATAAGAAAGCAAAAAACATATTCTATTGCATCAAGAAAATGGCCGACTTAATCCTTAGCTCAGGACCCCACATTTTTCTCTTGGGAGAGCCAATTTCTATAGATACAATAGTTGTATCCCCCTGAGGGGATGATCCCAGGAATAAAATCAAACATTCCTCAGAGCATCATACAATATACAACTGAAAAACAATGTAAGAACACAGATTTTGAGCATAAATTTAGGACACCTAACTCTAACACTTTGACTGAGGCAGGCAAAACTGAAGTTCAATATATAACTCAAATTTAAAGTCAATTGTAGTGAGCAATGTTGAAAATAGCAAACATGAACAGCATTGTGCATTTATCTACCTTTAACTAAGTATTTATGGACACTGAGTTTGTGACTACTGGTCGGTCAGCAGCATTATGAAAACTGCCTCAGTGACCAAACATGGCTCACGTCGCAATCAAAGAGTTAATCGACCGAATTTAAAAAACAAAAACACCTGAGCTACTTACCTACATTAGATTGGACACACAAAGTGTGATGTCAAAATTGTACTTGTATTAATTGTGGTCAATAAATCTGAAAAAAAACAGTCAGCTTAGTAATTCTTTACTATACTTTAATAAATGTTTTCATTTATCTTCAACAAATATCACAACAACTCAACTTTTTAAGCAAATTCAACCAAGAAATTTAGTTATTTAAGGGTAGCATCCAGTTTTTCAGTGAAATATTCAAAAATTCATAAAAAGTACTTCAGAAGGGAAATAAGCTCTGAGCTATTCACAACTTGTTTATGACTTTTGAATAGACATTTAGAGCCCTAAAGTTTTTGGAATTTACCCATACCCCCTCCCCCCTGAAAGAATTTTTTTTTCAATTTCTATTTCTCAACCAAATTATACATAGAGACTATTGTTTTTTGTTGTTTGATTCACATTGAACATATCTACAAAAGTGAGTGCCAGTTTTTTATATTGCTTTAGAAAAAATTTAAATAATGTTTGAATTCTTAATTAAAACCTATTTTTTATAAGACAAAAAAATTTCTAATTTACTTATCAAAAAAACTACCTCTCAATTTTATAGTACTCACCTTGATCTTTACAATGACATAAAAATCTCCATTGGTGAAAAGCTGTAAGAGAAATTGAGTTGCAAATTTCAAAAAAACTTATTCTGCAAAAATTGCGTTCAATTTTCTCAATATCTCCTATAGTTTTCCACCTATTGGGCAGATCTTTTTATCATCATAAAGATTAAGGTGAGTACTAGAGAAGTGAGAGGTAGTTTTTTGATAAGTTGATACAAAAATGTTTTTATTGTCCTGTTCCAAACAATCAATTTTTTAAAATCAAAACATTTTTGAAATTTTTTCTGCAGCAGAGTAAAAAAACTAGCACTCACTTTTATAGCTGTGTTCATCGTGAATCGAACAAAAAAAAAACAATCGTCTCTATGTACAATATTGGCTGAGAAATGGCAATTTAAAAACATTTTCCTTTAAGGTTAAGGGGAGGAGAAATGTTTAAATTCCAAAAACTTTAGGGCTCTAAATGTCTATTCAAATGTTATAAATAAGTTGTGAATATACCTCAGAGCTTATTTCCTTCTTGAAGCCTTTTTTATACATTTTTGAAATTTTGTAAGGAAATATTGGATGCTAGCTACCCTTAAGCTTTGCTTGTTTTACAAGGATTACTTATAAGTGAAATTTCCCTTATTTCTTTAAATTAAATGTTAATTTGACAACAAAATATAAGCTTATTGAGAATACCTCTAATCCTAAGCAGCAATGGCATTGATGAATCTTTCTCCAACATACAATTTCACAGTTTGATGCATGATATGTCTCCTTACACCGTGTAGTCATCACACCACGCACTCCCCACACCACGCGCTCCCCACACCACACGCTCCTCACACCACGCGCTCCCCACACCACGCGCTCCCCACACCACCACACTCCCCACACCACCACACTCCCCACACCACCACACTCCCCACACCATGCACTTCCCACACTACACACTCCCAATGCTTCATTTTTTGAAAATTGCGGACGGAATAAGAATTTCAGCTAATATATTTAATTTTGTATGTTCGCACATACCTTTTTTCCTTTAGCAATAATCAAAAAATTTCATAGAAACAAATGTGTTCCAAATTCAGTTTTTCATATTTGTATGCATTTTCGTTCCTCTAGATGCAATAGAAACATGAACAGTGACATTTTTAAAAGTTTGCGTTAGGTCAAGTCCAGGGTAGTAGATCCCTTAACATACCCAAACCAAGGCTGTTATTTCCTACTGTTAAATATTTCGTATCAGTTTTGTTAGGCTGTCCCTGTTTGGGTGCCACTTGTTAGATATATTGTTTCTATTTGCTTTGATAGGCTGTTCTGTTTGACGCCAATAGTTAGATAATTATTGAGGCTGGTCCTTCTTGGGAGCCAGTAATAGATTATTTAGGNGTATTAGTTGCAGCAGATTTCGATAGCAGATCAGGCGGTTCTGAAATTTTTCAGGGAGCTTTTTCAGTCGCTCTCTGTTAGGCTGTTCAAAATTCCAGGGAGCGGACCAGTTGAATTTAGTCGCTCTCCGTTAGGCTGTTCGAAATTCCAAGAGCAGATTTTTGTCGCTCTCAAATTTGGGACAAGCCGGATTGAAGGGGGTTTGGCAAGTATCTATGATACGTGAATTAAATTTTGACGAACATTATTTCTAAAGAGGCGAGAATATCCAGACTGGCGCGGGGCCTAACACCTACCAAGAAGTGGGCGTGTCCCGCCAGAAAAGTTGGCGTGACCCAACAATGCAGCGACTAAGCAACCGAGCATATAATGTTACTCCTATCTGAACGTAATTATTGTTATATCTCAAAAAAACGCATCAGCGAGCAGAATGCCATTTGTGCAAAACGTTATTAAATATGTTTCTTTAGTGATTCTTTGGAACGAAATTCTCACTTTCCGTGAGAACATTAAACCTGATATTCACCTTGTGTTATCATAAGTTAAAAAATAAAAACAAAATGAGCTTACTTTCAAAAAATTTGATACAAAAATTCACTCAACATTTTTTTTTCAATTTTCTAAATTCTAATGGCTCTATCTCTAATTGGTAAAAAAGACACAAAAAATTTCTAATACTCACAAGTATAGTTGGTTGATTTATTAAAATGCTAATGCATAGGAAAATTCAAAGTTGATTGTGTCATGCATCAAGTTGATATGAGTGCATCATAACTCAACTTTGTTTCAACCAAAAAACAAAAAATGTCATACATAAACTTCAATAAGACAACCAATGTTGTGCATCAACTATAACATGCCATTCATTCACTCAATTGAAATTCAAAAACTGAACAGTAAAATAAACTAAATACTGAGTAATAAATATATATTTTACTTCAACATAAATATGAAAGTAATCTGCTTGGTATTTTGTTTTATTTTTATTTTTACAGAGTATGACTGATGATAAACTGGGGCTTGAAAAGTTTCACTAAAATAATTTTAAAGTTAGTTTTTTCTTGCTATTACTTTCATAATTGAACTGCTTAACAGAAAAGACATTCCTAATATTCAACATGAATGGTGTACTTAAACTTGAACTTGAAATTGAGGGCCGACAGTGTTGGGGCCTTTGTAACGACCTACAATTCCCTCCTCAATACTCACACAAAAAAATTCAGCACCTGTGTTCCAGACTTGTCCAATAAACTACTCAGGATTCAGCAATTCCTGTCACAAGCTCCCATTAGACGGCACCACTAGGATGACCAGTACGTCAAGACACCATCTCCATGCAAGGTGGATCATTACAGCCCACTCTATATGACTGGCTTGTTCCAGTCACTGTCTTTTACTCCAAGCATGTACAAGGAAAACTTTCATAGCTTCAATGATACTCAAATTACACTCCTGATCTAATCCAACAATACAGCTCATACCACAATCATCTTCAGCACATCTGGCATACCACTCATTCCCTCCATACTGCTCAAACACCACATTCATGAAACTTTTTCTCTCTTGTTCATACTTACTACATTTCAGCACAAAATGCTCAATTGTTTCTTCCACTCCCCTATCATACTGCCAACATAATCTGTTATTATTCTCATTCCACCTCCATGTACGCCTATTCACGCTTAATGACTTGCACCTCACAGCAAACAAGAGCTGGATACCAAAACTACCATCATAGAACATCTCACACTTAGGCACTTCCTTTTGCATTTACCAGATTATTGTGGGCTTTTGCGCCATGCTAAGCTTCCACTTATTCAATCCATTCACTCTTTCAGTCCCACTCACGTCCCCCACCTCCGCCATTCACTAAAAGCCAGTCATCCACAGGTCTCCCATTTCTGACACGAATAATCTTTTGCATACTTAACTTCCTCGCATGCCCCCAACATACTTTCTCCCAATAGCTTACAATCAGATTCCATTCAAAAATTTGCTTTACCCACCTGCTATTCTGCATTCTCTCAATTCTTACCTTATAATTCAACACAGCTTTTATCATTCTTTCTGAAAATAGGCTCCACCCTAGGTCACCTCTATTTAATGGCTTCTGTAGCTGTCCATTTTGGAGCACGCAATGCAAGACGTCCCACCTTATTTTGTACCACATCCAGCTTTACAAGGTCACTTTCATTCCAGGCAAGAGCATTCATACCATACATGACACTAGGTACAGCAACATACTTCCACGAATGTGTGGACGGATTATAAGTGACAGCCAGCCGACAGTGTTTTAAACGTCAGCCACTGTAGCACCTCCCAATCCGCAATAGTTGAAATACAGGATCTAGCTCATACCTTCACAAAAACCTAAGACAAGTTCAAAAAATAGTTGTTCAATTTGATGAAGCGAAAAATAAATTTTGCATATTCAAATGTTTTATAATTAACGCATGAACAAAATGATGATTTCACCATACTGAGTCGGTATCTTATGCTAATTACTTGGCCGAGGAAAAATATGTGGAAAGCTTCTTTCTCCCCTCAGGAAGAAACCCCAGGGGCGTTTTGAACCTTCCTCACATAAGTTGAATAGTTAACTATAAGATTTAGACTACTAGAGTCACAAGAGATCTCTAGTGACTGCACTTGTTAATTACTCTCAGACCGGAAGGTTTTCAAATACTGTCCACGTCATTGGTGCTTGCTTGCCCAATTGCAGGCGCTTGTGATGGATCACGTAGGGTCAAAAAATCTCATCATTTTTATCTTATGATCATCTCTTCTTTATTTTTCATGTGGATTTATGTTGCCTGTTTATACTGGCTTATAACGTCTCGTTCTTAAATAACATTGCCACACAGATATTCAACTCGCAGTTGCTTCTCACAATATGAAGAACTTGTTGATTTTATTTGATTGATCAAAAATTAGTTTTAGCCTCCCTTTACCACAATCAAGTTGTACAAAGAGAGGAAGAGTGAAGGCATCATTCATTGTGGAGTTTAGGGAACACAGAATCTATGCACAAGGCGTGTTCCC
Organism: Platorchestia sp. MABIK; assembly: GCA_014220935.1. Lineage (NCBI taxonomy): Eukaryota > Metazoa > Arthropoda > Malacostraca > Amphipoda > Talitridae > Platorchestia > Platorchestia sp. MABIK. Next base: position 17,346 of record JACJUY010005104.1, read on the forward strand.
GCACAGGATGCCGTGCGCATAGTAACCGTAAGTTAAGAAGGAAGTTCTTGCTACAAGATAAAAGTTGAAGAAGAAAGTAGTAGGTGTTGAAAAACAGGATAGCAGCTAACCGAAAACAATTGTCCTTAAAAACATATATTTCTACAAGAATGCCTAATTCTCAGCTCAGGACCTCACATTTTCCCCCTGGGTGTGCTAATTCCCATAAATATAACAAATTCTCAGTGATTCAACTATTCAATACACTACTTTGTTCGCGTTAGTACTTAGCTGAGATTTTCCATTCCTGGAACCATGAATTTAATAAATGAAAAACACCATTTTCTTCATTTTTATTTCACATACATTTAAGTCATATTCAAATGCACGCACCCAGTCACTCATTCACTCATGATGTACCTGAAATGAGAAAGTAATAAAGAAATGAGGACTATGATTAATTCAGCCAAGAGACGAGACCAACTCAGCCAAGAGGCGAGACCAACTCGGCCAAGAGGCGAGACCAACTCAGCCAAGACGCGAGACCAACTCGGCCAAGAGGCGAGACCAACTCGGCCAAGAGGCGAGACCAACTCGGCCAAGAGGCGAG